>APFE031290632.1:199618-219402 GCA_000404065.3 Pinus taeda
TTCACTGCTGTGTGAAACAACTCATGGATTTGAAACAAAACAACCCACTGGTTTTCTTCATTCACTTCTCCTTCTCCTCCTGCACTGCTGTGCAATTTTTTTACCTTTTACATTACCAAGACAAAATGGTTTTTACGCTGCTGGTGTGTTTTACCATTTCCTCATTAAACATTTCAACTCAAAACAAAAATTATTCATGCACACTCCTGTGCGTTCCCTTGCATTACAATGTATGTTCACAGGTCCTCATTCGCTGCTGCGAACTCATATTCTTCTCCTCCTGTGTGCAACTCACTTCACACATTTTATTACAAGCTGTATATTTTTTACATTACATTTCCCCTGGCCTTTTTACAAACTGTGTATTTTTTGTTTACTCGCTGCCGCGAGCCCACACACATCTCATCGCCGTATATCACACATTCAAACCCTGTGTGTGAATACCATGTGACTCAAATGGAGTCAAAGCTCATATAAAAAAATGTCATACGACTCATATGTAATTTAATAAAATTACATACCCCATACTTCCGTATAAACTAAACATTACGCCCCGTAAAAAAAGCATTAAATGTTTTACCAAAAACATGTGATAACATTAATCATAGGGTATGGGCTATTGCATTAATCCACGCAACATTAACTTTCAACAGACCCCTGTATGTACTTTGGAGAATTAAACGGCAGAGTCCTTTCCTTGCAATCGAATGGCGGACAAAGAACAACCAAATCGCGGGTGGGGTGAGTTGACCGAACTTTATCGTCCGAAAAGTGCCTGAGGCTGATGTCATGCGAATCCACGTGGCTGCACCAAATCGTATCGGAGCCCCTCGTTGGAATGTTCCATCGCCGGAGAGCTGGTCCGATAGGTTTCAGGCGGCCGGTTTCTGGTTAGCAGCTGGGTGGTTTCCCGTGAGTGGCTTGTGGCATTGCAATGGTGGTTTCGGGGGCTAGTTTCTTGCTTCGTGATGGCGGATTCAGAAGTCAGGATGCCGTCGCTGTTCCCTGCACAGCGGTTGGAATTAATATTCCAACAGCATTAAAGAGAAGGGAAAGTAACCTTTTTTTCCTGATTCTACTGTTAGCTGAGCGAGGCGATTCTTACCTGCGAAAGTCTCCCCTCAAGATTCCAACTGCTAGCAATGAACGATCTGAGGGGTAACGTAAGGATTGAAGAAAAACAAAGCCCTTCATTTTCCTTCTCGGATTAGAAAATAGATTAAGACTGCTAGCGGCCCAAGTGAATACTTGACCCACATTTATTTGAATCCAATTAAATATACACTAAAGCAATTGTAATTAATAGAAGTGTGAAGGATTTTCAATTATTGTATTAGATATTGATGTTCCAAGCATTCAGAATTACAAAAAAATCACATTTTTGGTTTTTTTTTTTTTTTTAAAACAGAGTTTGAATTGATGTAAATGAACATTTTTTTCCCAATCTTTAAGTTTAAAATAAGGCATTAGAGATTTTTTTCGCATACATTTTGATTGGAAACATCCAAGAAGGAGGGAATATTAAGCACTTTTAGAGGTTTATTAGTTCAGTAAGAAGGCATTCCACTAAATGGCATTATGACTTTATGTATTAGGTGGTCTGCTCGCATATTAAGCATTACAGCTTAATGTAGTGACACACAACAAAAGTATGCATTTTGAATATGATTCCATTAATGCAGTGCAGTGGGAATATGATTATTGCCAATGTAGTCTTTTCATCGTGCAAGATGAGGTTACGTAATTTTGCCTTGCGTATGTTTGCTTTCGTTGGATATGCCTTGTTTCTATACACACAAACTTCTATCCACAATTCTTCACTTCATGGAGATGCCACATACTAAGAGATTAGATGTATATGTGGTAGTATTATTTATTTAAGGGGAAAAGTTGATTCTATTTCCTTCAATAATATAATCCAATTAAATGAATTTGAAATCAATGCACAAAAGGCTTTTAATATCTTGAATTTGCTAATTTTCAATAGTCAACAAAATAACGCGAAAACTAAAATATAATTAAAATGAACAAGGTAATTACCCAAGATTGTTGTACCTTTCCTTCTGCAATTGAATTGCCAATCAATATTGGAAAATACAAATTGAGTTCTAAAGATTAAAAACCATAAGCCAAGATAAGGGTAGGTTAAGTGTATGTACTAATAAGTTATACAAGCGATCTTGTTAATTCTTGAGTGCATCCAACACGTGCCCGAGAAAAGTCTCGGGCAAGCGCGTTGTTGGATAAATAAAATTTGTAGCTTCATGTGGGAGCCTAAAATTTGGAACTTTGTATGTTGGCCAATTTTTGTAATTGGGTCATTGTGCTGGTAAATAAAATTTACAAGGTTATGTTACGGCCACCACGTGTAACACATGCCCACATTATTTTATTAAGTCACCAAATATGTTGAGGGATGCATGTGCGATCATTCTAGTATGGGACGTCACATGAGGGACAAGTGGTGCTTGAGCATTCCATTATCAATAGCACACTATGCGTCCACCCTGGATCCCTGGACTCTCTTCTCTCTGCCTCATTCTATCCTCTACCTCGCACAATGCAATGGAACATCATCCCCTTGGAAAATGAAAATAATTAGGATGGTATGAGGCATCAAAAACAAATGTTGTCACCCTGCGCTATAGGAGAGAACCGTGGAAGCACCATACATCATTTGAAAAAGCACATCAACTTCCAGGATAATCTCAAATGCAAAAAATAAGGATAGTTGGTCTCAAGGAGCTACATTCTGTACCGAAAATTTCTTTCACTCTGGTTCATCTCCGAGTATATTTGTTACCTAGGTAATATAAAGTTAATAAAAATTCTGAGTACAATAGAGTAGGTCACTAATTTTTTTCATCAATTCCACCTCTTTAATCAATTTCGAAGAGGTGAGTTCACTCTAAATTTTGAGATGGAAATATATTTTGAGTCGAGGTTCTTGACTTGCAATTGCTTAACTTTGTTAAATTTGATCTATTAAGATGTTTTTTAAGTAAACGATAGTTGGGTTTTCTTCCATAAAATACAGGTGTTTCCATGCTTCTATGTCTTCACTAGAGATTTTCTGATGACCGTGAACATGATGGATGAAAGGCGTTGGCCTGGCATGTCGCTGTGAGCAACATTTGTTACAATTGGGTTAGTTGAATCAATAGGGTGAGTTCGACTATTTTTCTTATTCATGCTTTTTCATCTTGTTGCATGTTTATTTGGTATTCATGCAATTGCATTTGAAATGAAGAATCTTCTAGAGGTGTCCAGAAAAGGAGGAGGCCCTTTTGCATGCACAGCATGGTCAATTGTGGGGTTTAGCTCTCATTCTTATTTGTCTCACAGCATTGCAAGAAGATTTGTGACTCTTCTCAAGTGGTTTTTCTATAATTTTGTTTAGCAGTTACTCTCTATAAAAAAAATACCAGTTTCTAGCTAAGACATCCTAGTCAGCAAGCCATCCAGCCACATCCTAGTCAGCAAGCCATCCAGCCACCCATTACTAGAAAGCCAGTCAAAAAGTCACATATAAAGTCCCTTTTCAGTGCCTTTGTTAAAGCGTGGAAGGATTGGCTTTCCCTTCTCATTACGTACAATATCAGACATTATTACCCTTAACACTAAAAATTCATATTTGTTTTGACCAATTGGCATTTACTCAAAAAAATACTATTCAAAAATATTTATTATTCAGTTTTAGTGATGACATTTTATACCCTAAAATGGAGATGCTTCTTGTATATCCCTCATACCCAGAAGTTTGAATGCCAGTTTCTGAATGACTTACTTGCAATATCTCTGGTCTATAGGTATCATGACATGTTGCTTCTCTTTTAGTCCTATTTGAACTTTACTTTTTTTCATTCTGTAATCGATAACAACAAATAAATAAAAATGAATTGGAAAATTTAGCTGAAGGCAATCCTAAGTGACACATTGCATGTCTAAACAATCTGCAAACAATATCAGGAGTTTAATTTCATGACTAAGAAATATACAGTCAATAATAAGAGTTTCTGTATTCTATAACAAGTAACAATAAAGAACGAAAAAAATGATTAAATGATTAAATTTGAATATGAGGGAAAAAAATTGGTATTTGGTTAAAGACCATTATAGAATCTATTGATCGAGACAAATCTACCTTGCAGCTTTTGACTTGACCAAATTTTTTTAGCTATGCTTTCTTGTAGCAGTCATTTGTTATTTTATATGAAGTAATGTTCTTATCTTCAAATATAAGTCTTGCATTATAATTAGCAACATAAGTTACAACAATACAAGAGAATAAACTACATGCCTACGCAAAAAGAATTATCCACGCATACCTACTTAGTAATTGATTTCATGAGTGATGTTGAAGGTATAATACCATTTTTCTTGTTTCTTTGCAGGTTCCTGAATTTGGACCAGAAATATGAAATTGTGTCGAGACGATTGTATGTAGAAATAATTGTATGTTGAAACAATTGATTGTATGTAGAAACAATTGTATGTTGAAACCATTGACAGAAAAATAATATTGTCCGAGCAATTCAAATCTACACCAAGACTGTACCAAGATGTATTGCAATGAGATTATCCACCACGAACTCGAGAATGCTAACATTATAGAAATCCATAGCAATAGGGTGAGGGAAGGATGAACTGGAGAATGCTAACATCATAGCAATCCATAGTAATAGGGTCAGGGAAGGGCAAGGCCTAGTCAGCGGAAAGAGACGGAAAGGGTTGAAGAACCATGGCTAACATAAAACCACAGTGAATGATGGAAGATGGCAAAAATACACCATGGAAGATGGCACACATGCAATAACAGCTGTGGGATACTATTTAACATTAACATTAAACTTGGGTTATAATTTCTTTGCTTCCCTATGAATTAATAGGGAAGACAGTAAGAGTTCAGTTTAAACTTTGGTTAAAGAGATATAATTTAAAATGAAAGAGGAGACTTTCGTTAAAAGCATACAAAATTTAAAAGGGTAGAGAAAACTTTGGTTAAAGACGTAGATCATTTGCAACCAAAAAAACGCTGCAATAAGAGCTCAAAATTGTTTGGCGAATACCCATTCAAATAAATAATATTTAAAATTTAAATTAAATATTTTTTTATTAAAACTTTGGTTAAGCTTTTGGAAAAGGAGATAATCAATGATCGACTAATGGCAAGTCAATGGCTATTGAATGCAATATATTATGCCTATGGAAGTTATAATAAGTATTTCTAGTAAAAGAGAATGGTTTAGATATAGATAATTTGGAGTGTAAATAGTTATGTATAATTATTTTGTTTCCAAATGTATTATATTATATAGATAGATAGATAGATAATTTTAGAAGTGTGTAAAAATAGTTTTGAGATATTTATTCTATAAAATAAAGATTATTGTAATAAGTATTTGCATTAAAGAGAATGGTTATTA
This sequence comes from Pinus taeda, assembly GCA_000404065.3. Taxonomy (NCBI): domain Eukaryota; kingdom Viridiplantae; phylum Streptophyta; class Pinopsida; order Pinales; family Pinaceae; genus Pinus; species Pinus taeda. The sequence continues at coordinate 205,045 of APFE031290632.1, forward strand.
TTATATATATTATATATAATTTTAAGAGTGTGTTAAAATAATTTTGAGATATTTTTTTTTCTTATAAATTAAAATATTTGAATCTAATTAAAAATTAGGGCAATTTAGGAATTAATAGAAAAAAAATACATATATATTTATGTGAAGATCATTTATATATTATAGGATGAGTTAGGACCATCACTTTTATAAATTTAATTAAATATATGATTTTAAAATATATATTTAAAAAATAATATATTTTTAAAATTTAAAAAAATATAGCTAATATATTTAAAATGGGCTTCATAATTAAAAATTAAACTATGTTATATTACAATGGTTGGAAAAGACAATGGCTAATTTACTATAGGAATTTAAAATAATGTTTTTAAGATTAAAAAATATAGCTACACATTATTTTAAAATAGGTTAATAATTAAAAATTAAACTTTTATATTACAATGCTGAAACAAGAAATAATAAAAAGATTGTTTTGAAAAATAAAAAACTTGAATGTATATATTACAATGTTGAAACAAGAAATAATAAAAAGATTGTTTTGAAAAATAAAAAAACTTGAATGTATGATGTAAGTGAGAATTTATGTAAATATTTCTCAAATTATTAAATAATATCTACACAAAGTGTACATATCTATGTGAGGCTTGATTTTATTTCTTGTTTGATAATATTATGGTTCTATTTCTTTGGGATGCTCCTTTCCATAGTTATGATCTTTTTCTTCATAATTTTCACTTCACACGATAACCAGGGGTAGAAGAAAAAGAATTTTAGATCGATAATTGATACACCAAATTTATTAGGATTCCATTACAAGACATTCATTTTTTAAGACTATAAGAGAATATGACAGTCTCAAGAGTAACTAGAGATTACAATGGTCTTGGGAATACTAAAAATTCAAGAATTTCATATTTGTCCATCTATTTCTTTATTCATGGTGTTGTTAGCTAGAAGGATTCTTTTTAATTTCTTGCAAAACATTATGGATTTTTCTCATATAACATGGTAGAAAAATATTTACACTTATGAATGGTGTTGATGTCATATCTTGGATGGAAATGGGTATAACAATCACTATAACATGAAATGCAGAGTTTCATGGGTATAAGAAACACTATAGCATGGATATAGTGTGCAATGTAGACACTATAGAAATTACATAGGATTGGAAGTTATCATATTGCTTGGATAGACTCACTTCATGGTTGGATCTTGCAAATTCAAAGGAAATGATAGAAAGGAAAGTTAAAGCTATGGAGTATAGGTCACTTAAGAAGTCAATATCTATGTTAGAGCATATTATGAAGGAAAGGACTTAAAGTGAGTCAACCTAGAATTGATATTGAATTAACAAATATAAACACCTACTTGACTAGGATTCCATTATAAGGAATTCTTTATTCAAGCCCAGAAGAGATTACATTGGTCTCAATGCTAATTAGATATTTCAATGGTGTTAAGAGTAGCTAAAGATTGAAGCATTTTATCTTTGTCCCTTTATCTTTTTATTCATAATGTTGTTATATATAAGGATTTTTTTGAATCTCTTACAAAGAAGTGCTTGCCTTATTTCTGTGATAGTGATGGTAAGTAGTTATATGACAAAATCATGCAAATTAATAGACATATGTTCACACTTTTGAATGGTTCTGGCCCCATACCCTTATTTCAAATGGCTACAAGAATCACTATAACATGCAATAGAGAGTTTATAAAAATTACAATGGGTCTGAAGCTATAACTTTTCTTCGATAGACATGATTCATAATTAGACCTAGTGAATTCGAAAGAAATGATAAGAATAAAAAAAAATATGATATGGATTATAGGTCACATATGAAGTCCTGTTTGGGTAGATGTTAGAGCATATTATGAGGGAAATGAATTAATATTAAATTAACAAATATACACACCTTATAGAAATCAAATGGGTGAAAATGAGGCCAACCAGAGATTGTCCTCATAGTTTTCATGCCCTACACCACTCATGAGACCAAAATGAAGAATAAGAACAACTTTTGTCTACTAAAGCATATTTCTCCATTACTTTCCAATACACTAAATCCACGCTTACTAAAAGTAAAACAATTCTCCTTTGTCCTTCCATGGTTATCTTACTTTTCATTTTTTGAAATGAAATGAAAAGACAAATTCCCTTGCACAAGTTCTGATATATGTTTATCATGATGTTATTAAACTCAACTACATGTGATTGACTTATCATATTATTGAGAAAATATATAAATTACACATAAATTCAATTGAAATTTGTGAAATTTATTTATTTTTGTAAGAATGTACTAATAATAGTGTTACTCTTTCTAATGTTAAAAATAAATTTTTTATTGTGCTAATATTTTATATTCCTCGTCATATGTAATATCTACATGATTTTTCGTATTGTTTGTATATTTTTTTAGTTAGTTGGATGTGAGAAAAATCTATATAAAATCATTCTTCCAGCATTTCGTTAGAGAATGTTGTTTTCCAATAAGTGTGAGTTGTAACTAGGTAGTTGTCATAATCATTCTAGTTGTAATTGGTTGTTATAGTTAGTTGTTGTACCTATCCAACTATTATAAATCTGGATTCAGTAATGTGTTTCGTGATGTATCAAATCCAATAAATATATCCTCGACAATTTTTTGTTTCTTTATAGTATTATTGGGTGTCTTCTATTTTGGTATCAAAGCTAGTACTTCTCAATGTAAATCCATTATGGAATGACCCAAAAATATTTGATTTAATTTAGTATAGATGAAGATCAAATTGGTGTAGGTGTTTGAAGTGTTTTATGTGCATGTTTGATAGGTAGTGTCCATCATTAGTTAGCAATTTCTTGTGGAGCTAGCCAATAGCCATCACGAGCTTTTGTTGAGTGTGAATAGTTGTGATGGAACTCAAGCTATGAGATTTCAAAAGTGGATAAATATGTTGAGGGACACATTACTAGACATAGATCATAGATCAATACAAGTACCCATTAAGGGAGGGCGTTGGAGATATTAACTCCTCATATTTTGTTTAATATTTAATATTCCTCATCATATGTAAACTCTACATGATTTTTATCTTGTTTGGTGATTGTTACTTAGATGGATTTGAGAGAACTCTATATAAACTTATTGCTCCAATGCATTCTTCTAGAGAATCTTTTTTCAAATAAGTGTGGGTTGTAACCACATACTTGTCATTATCATTCTATTTATAATTGGTAATTATAGTTATTTATTGTACTTATCTAGTTATTACAAATATGAGATTCTATCCTATGTTTAGAAATAAATCAAATCTAATATAAAATTTTATCGTGTATTTAGAAAATATCAAATCTAATAAATATGTCCTCTAGAGAATTTGATTTCATTATGGTATTTTTAAATATAATATATTTCTTAATCTAAAAACATTTAATACAACTTTCAAAAATATTTAGTAACTTTTACAAAATCCACATGTTAAGAAAAGTTACAAGTTTCTTATCTCTTCTCCTTCATGGCTTGTAAAAATGTAACCAAAATTAAACATGCTTATTTTAAATATATTTATTTTGGTTTAAAAAGATGCACTTGTGTAGGCGATTATATTATTTTCTCTATATTAATCGAGGACTAAATATACTTATTTTTAATATTTATATTTAAATTTTCAATCTATATAATAAAAAGAAAATAAAAAATAAAAAAAAAAATCTTTTTTATATCATATTATAATATTCTATATTAAATGTTTATATATATATATAGACTAATTATATTAAAAGGAAAAGAAAATAAGGTTACAAAGAGGCAGAGGCCTTAGACAAGAGCATATGAATGCTTTCAGGAGATCAGAGTTTTCCCACATTACAGTGATGCACAAACTATCTATAGAAGCCTGACAACTACTAGCAAGCCATGGTAAAAATTTGGGATAATCTCTTTGAAACAGTGAAAACAAACACCTATAGATAGCAAAACTGTACATATCAGCCGGGAAACCATATATTTCTGAGCCAAAAAGACATAAAACCATACTACCGAACCACATGAGCAAAACCCGAATATTAAACTTCTGAGCCACAAAGACATAGAACCAGATTACCGAACCACCGATACAGAGCCAGAACAACAAAACCAGAAGAGACCGAACCTGACCCATGACCAAAGGGAAAACTCTGAGCAGACAAGAAGGTGACCAGGTGTCATCACATGGCGACGTCCTAGTCCAGTGGCTCCTCAATGACAGGGCATGCATTGCCATACCAGAAAACTCCATCATGTTCCACATCACCCGCTCCGCTGCCATCTGGAGGAACCAACTCAGGACGGGTGCCACTAGAGCTGCCCGCAAAGGCCATCGAGACTTTGACTTCATGAGGGCTGCCACCTGGTGGTCGAGAAGTGCCTGGATGAACACCCTCACCATGCATATCACCACACCTTTCCACCTTACCTTCATCTGTAGAAGCCTGCCCAAAACCAAGGCCATCCGCAACTCTAAGAGCGCCCTGAGGATGCTCTGTCGCAGTATTCGCAGGAGGTTGAATCTGAGCTTCTTCCTCAGAAAAAATTATGGTAATATTAGCCGTAATGATGGGCTTATTCAAGCTACTCTAAAATTTAAAGTGATTCAATTGGAAAGCATTATGCGGGAAGGGTTTTCAAGCAAGGCTGGCCGAGGGAGAATTTGCTTGGAAGAAGGAAGAGAAACAGGGGGCAAAGGTTGATCCACAGATTGAGCAGCTTGAGGCCGCGCCACAACCACCACGGCTTCCACCATGTCGGCTTCTCATGCGATGCTGGACCATGGTTAAGCGGCAAGGGGAGAGCACAGAAGCACATGAAACTTTAGGGGAATGCCTGGACTACACAACAGGAACCTGAGGAAGACTCAGAGAGCAAGACAAAGAGTGGGAGATGGACGATTCAGCGCCAGATTTAAGAGCAACCAGGAACCGGCACTGAACCCCTGAGGCCGAACCACTGCAAAGTAATCCTGCATTAGGCAGGCAGAGGTTATGAGACAGGGCGCATCCAATGGATTTGAAGGCCAAAAACTCCATGATAAAACCAACACCTTCTTTGTCTCGGCAGATGTGTACATTAATATCAACCTACAGTCGGACCTGCTCGTATCTAATGTGAGCCATCATGAGCCAGGTATAGACTTGGAGATTAGCGTTGGCCAACAGCTCGCATGGCCAAGCGCCATTGCTCATAAATAACTCCTTTAATGAATTCTAAAATCACCCGCATCCGGGTTTAAATTGTTAAATATATAATATAAGTTTCTTATATTAAATTTAAATATTAAGTTCATTTTTTATTTTATTATTTTATTTATAGAAAATATTTAAAATAATTATTATTTATTTTAAGTAAATTAATTGAATAAGTTTCTTTTGAAAATATAATTATATATTTGCTCTATAAATTCTAGGGTTTTTTCTACATAGTCATATAGTCTTGGTTCTACGAGAGAGGGCTCTTGTCTCCTTTGGCCACATTGTTTCAAGAGTTCATAATGATCCTGGATTTAACGATATTCCCTGCCAATCTTCTTAGCTTTCACAACCTTTTCATATAATAGCTAGACAAAGTGGGGTTTCTAGTTTTGTAGCAAACCCTCTCTCAAGCACATCATGGCAAGCTATAAATCCATGGTGTTGTCTACCAAAAGCAATGCAAGATCGAAAATATAAGGTTAAATCTAGTAATATTGGAGAATATATCCACTATATGCAACTCTAATATGCAAACTTATTGGAAATGCTTTGATTGGGTGGATCCAAGATAAATGGAACCCCCTAGGGTCAAATAAAATTGGAGTTAGGGACCAAGGGGGTTTTTATAGTAATTTTCTCTAGCTTAGAAGAGAGATTGGGTGGATCCAAATAAATTTGGAGTTAGGGACCAAGGGGTTTTTTATAGTAATTTTCTCTAGCTTAGAAGAGAGATTGAGGGTTATTGAAGGAGAACCATATTTTTTTCAACAATGCAAGGCTCTCTTCATGCAATTTTGGAAGGAGAAGTATAATCCAAGAAAGGAGGATTTCCTTGTAGCCGCAGTGTGGTTCCATCTATTTTCTCTCCCCAAGGAATATTTGGAGGAGGAAACCCTTGAATCCATTGACAATGTCATCAGTAATGTTGTCAAAGTATCAAAGGCTACCAAGAGAGGGAGATACACTCCATATGCATGGATATATGTTTACATGAATATCTCCCAGCCTCTTCTAACCTCCATAGATATTTTCTATCAGGATAGTGTTTGGAAGCAGTCTCTAGATTATGAATAAGTCTCATTTAGATGCAGACATTTTCATGAATACAAGCATCTTATTAGGGATTGTCTGATGAATACCAATGAATCATTTGAAGAAAACCCTTCTTAAAAATATCTAGTTGAATAGGCAAAAATCCTCGAAGAAGTAGAAATGTGAGTCCATAGGGTACCTCAAATCCTAACTGGATCCCTAGATTTGAAAATAGGTTCAAGACTATCTCCTTTCCAAAGGAGTCTACAGAGAAAATCAACAATCAACAATCAATTAAGCATGCAACCAGCAAAAGGTCAATCCCATAACCTTATGGAGGTCATGCAAAAGTATCTTGACCCACGATTATTTGCCCTTGAAAAAGAATGGAAAGGAAAACATGTGAAGGACATGCCAAATCATGAAGCTAGGATTCTATATAAGGCATTGTGATTCATAAGAAATAAAACACAAATCCAAAAAAAATTGAATCCTAAAGAAATTTTCTATATTATTATGATTATTCATAGTCTCTCTTTTGAAAATTCAAACTATATATAACATTTCCGATTTCCGAATAATAAAAATAAGTTATATATGATCATAAATTATAACAAAATCAAACTATATATAAATATAAAAACCCTAAATTGTAAAATTAACAATGAACGATGAACGATGATCTTCTATAGTTTAATCGTAAAAGCTATTATCCGAAACCAATAAATACGAAAAACCCTAAATTGTTTTAATTTTACAATATCATAACTAATAAATATGGAAAACCTAAATTGTGCAACTAATGATGAATGATGATAATAATTTACGCTTTGTACTTGGCTGAAAATTAATAAAAAACTTAAATTATGAAATTAAACAATTATGTCTTTAGAATTAGCAATGAAATTCATACTGACAATAAATTGTTTTGTTTTGTTTAAAAGCCATCATGGTTGACCAATAAATATTGAAAACCCTAAATTTCCAAATTAAGGATGATGATCTCAGCTTGGTACTTACCTGTGGAATTAATAATGACAATAGTTATATTGTGAAAGATACGAGTCATGGCTCGGACCATGAATGAAAATTCTAGATGTGTTTAATGAACAAACATGACAAACCCTACCTATTCTGCAATGTGAAAAGTCGCAGTACCCGGTAAATGGAGATGATATCAGATCTGTGATTTTGATTGTAAAATTCTCATAAGCGATTAGCCGCTCACTCATTCAATGCTCGCACTGCCACTTCTTTCGTTTAGGATTTGGACCGCTAGTCATCCACAAGCCCTCAACTCCTTCACTCCAATGTCCCACTGCCACGGCATCTTCTCTACCTCATTAGCCGCTGACTCATTCAGTGCTCGCACTGGCACTCCTTTCGTTTACGATTTGGACCGCTAGTCGTCAACAAGCCCTCAACTCCTTCACTCCAATGTCCCACTGCCACGGCCTCTTCTCTTCCTCTTCTGACCTACAACCGGGCCAATCTCTGAGTTGGAAGCAAGGGCATGGGAAAGTCAATTAAAGCCCTGGTTCCCCGAATTCTGAAGGCAGCACGGTCGTACCCGAGAGCGGCCTTTTCGGCGGTGTTTTAGGTGCCCAGCTAAATCCTTTCCACCTTCTTGGCGGGATCTCTTATATGCGTTGTGAATTTTCCCCACGGCCCATTCCTCTCTCCTCTGTAGTGCTTCGCTTTGCTCTCATTCATCTCCCCATTCTGCTCTTCCTCTTGTGCCTGTGGCATTACAAATGAAGAGGAGGAAAGGTGGTGTTGTCGTTTTGTAAATTCATTGTCCTCGCCTTCTGCCATTGAGCTGCTGCTGCTATTTTGACACAAGTTCCGGGCGGAGGAGGTGGGCGGCCGGAAATAATCCCCACCGCCGGTGGTGTTGGGATGATAATCCGAGCTACCGATGGTGGTGGGGCAGAAGGTAAGAAATGGGTTATCGTATCAATATCGTCCTTATAGAAATCATATGGATGAAAATGAGGTGGAGAGATTAGCCTGGTATTTTTCATGCCCTACACCACTCACGAGAGCACAAAGAAGAATGAAAAGAACATCTTCTGTTTACTAGAGCATTTTTCTCCATTACTTTCCATTAAAACACATCTAATTCTGTTTGTAATTCAATGGTTATCTTGCTTTCCACTTTTTTAAATGAAAAGAAAAGACAAATTCTCTTTGGCCAAGTTCTGATATATATTTATCATGATGTTATTAAACCCAACTACATGGAGAATTGATTGATTTATAATATTTTTAAGAATATATATATATGGATAGATAAATTCAATTGATATTTGTGAAATTTATTTATCTGGATAAGAATGTTGGAAATGATATTTCTTAGCGGTATTGTGTTAATATTTTATAGTATTTTTTTATATAATTTTTACATGATTTGTTTGTATTGTTTTGAGATTTGTTTGTATTGTTTTGAGATTGTTAGTTGATTGGATTTAAGAGAAATTTATATAAAATTATTGTTTTAACATTTAGCTAGAGAATATTGTTTTCCAATAAGTGTGAATTATAATCAAGTACTTGTCATAATCATTTTAGTTGTAATTGGTTGTTATAATTAGTTGTTGTACCTATCCCATTAATATAAATATGGGATTTTGTCACATGTTTCGGGATGGATCAAATCTCATTAATCTATCCTTAACAATTATTGGTTTCTGTATAGTATTCTTGAGTGTCTTCTATTTTGATATCATTAGAACTAGTAGTTTTGGGTGTAACTCTATTATGGAAGGGCCCAAAAATATGTGATTTAATTTACTGTAGATGAAGATTAAAGTGGTGTAGTTGTTTGAAGTGTTTTATGTGCCTGTTTGTTAAGTAGTGTCCATCATCAATTAGAAATTGCTTCTGGAGTTAGCCAATGCCTATCATGAGCTTTTCTTGAGTATGAATAGTTGCCATGGAACTCAAGCTATGAGATTTCAAAAGTGGATAAATATGTTGATGGGGACTTTACTAGACAAAGATTAATACAAGTGCCCATTAAAGGAGGGTGTTGGAGATATTAACTCGTATTTGTCTTTTGTTTAATATTTGATATTCCTCATCATATGTAATCTCTACATGATTTGAGACAACTCTGTATAAACTTATTACTCCATTGTGTTCTTCTAGAGAATGTTTTTTTTAATAAGTGTGAGTTGTAACCAAGTACTTGTCATTATCATTCTATTTGTAATTGGTCATTATAATTATTTTTTAATAAGTGTGAGTTGTAACTAAGTATTTATCATTATCATTCTATTTGTAATTGGTCATTATAGTTATTTATTGTGCCTATCTCATTATTATAAATATAAGATTTTATATTAGAAATGGAACAAATGTAATAAATCTCTCCTCAAAGTTTGATTTCTTTATAATATTTTTAAATATCTTATATTTATTAATCTAAAGGACTTCCACTCAACTTTTTAAAACATTTAGTAACTTTTACAAAAATCACCAATGAAAAAAAGCTACAATATTCTTATCTATTATACTTCCTAACTTGCAAGGTGAGAAAATGTAACCAAGATTAAATATACTTATTAGTCCCTGCCCCTTCGAGGCTAGCAGGGACTATAGTAATCGATTTTCGTCCCTTGTATTACTTTGACACGATAATCAATAAAGATATTTTAATTTAAAGAAAAGTTTTTTGAAATGACACATCAACCAATACAATATTTTTTATTTTAACTAAAGTTTCCTGAAGTCTGTAATGCTTTTAACCAATCAACGAAATCTTCTTCTTATTTGGCCTCAAAACGAGGTATACAGACTCAAAAGTTAGGAAAAAGTTGGGAGAAGTACAAGTAATTAAAACAACTTGACATCTGCATGAAGTAATGCTATCTTTGCCTTAGCATTAATTTGCAACATTTAATGTTAAGAAAAAAACTTATGGCGTATCTTCTTTGAATGCGAAAGTATATTTTTGTTAACAATTAGACACATGTTATGCCATATCTTGCCTATGTGTCAATCTTGATAGTTGACACATCTCTGGCATAGGTGTCAATCTGGATAATTGCATGGCTCAATGTGTCAGCGTTGGCATTGTGGTTTGAATGTTAGTCTTCCACATCGGAAAGGCTCACACTGGAAGGGCTTACGCTAGAACTGGAGTGCGCTAATAAAACCTTCATTTCCTAGTTAAAGGTAGTGTTCTTGGTTTGGATGGTCGAACGAACCTTCTTGGTGAATGGTGGTTAGCGTTAGCGTTCTTGGTTTGGTTGGTTGAACGAACCTTCTTGGTGATCGTTCCAAAATGGTGAGCAACATTTCATTGAACATTTCATTATTCAATGACGGAATGAGATGTTCAAATTTGGTGTGCATCCTCCTCAACTATGTCTAAAATCTCCTCCTCAATCTGTTTGCATCACAATATACAGGTAAATTTACTATTATTTTTTTAATACATTTTTAAAATCTCCTCCTCAGCCTATTTGTATCACCATATACAGGGAAATTTACTATTATTTTTTCAATAAATTTTACTATTGTTTTCTTTGTAATTTACAATATTTTAAAATCTTCTAACATGCACTTTTTTCGTTTTTAAAATGAAAATTTGATAATATCATACCACTTCAATCAAATTTCTAAAACATGGGAATGAATAGAACCGAAAGGCGCTTTCCCTCGCTTGTAAAACCCCGGCCGTGGTAGAAGATAGGTCCGTTGGCATCTATAGCCACCGCGCGATCACTGTATTTACCCTTAATCACCAACCAGAATTCAGGAGTAGATGAGCCTTTTGATGATCCATAGTAGGCGGTCCCGAATCTGCACCTTAATCAATCGAAAGCCACAACCCTTCTAATTTTTTTAGCTTTAGACTAAACACGCTCATGCTTATGCTGAGGATCTGCGTTTTTGGACTTCACTGCCCTCGGAGAAGCCATGAGAACCGACAACTCATCTTTTATCTCGAAATCCCTCTGCTTCTTCTCCCTATTATTATTATTCTCCACAGGTCTCAAGATCGAAATCCCGGCAGTGTCCTTGCCACTGTTTTTCTTCGGGATTCCCTCTGTGGGTTTTACCACAACAGGAACCCATTCCTTATTCCAATAAGAGAATCTTATCAGGGCCTCTGGCGCACCAGTTTTGTCCGAGATATATTTTCTTCTATCAGAGAGTTGGGCATACACATTTTCGAACTTGTCAAGCCCTCTGGTAGAATAAGGATTCGAACCCTTTCCGTGTCTTTGTCGCGATATGAAACTTGGCGAGACAATGATTTCTTCTGCTTCACCTTCTGTTGATATCCTTCGACAACACATGGATCTCTCATCCCTGTGATCTCACACCCAAGAAAACACGAAAACCCAAATCAAAATACTGTTGAATTAACCCGTTCCAGTCTTATCTGCCATTTGAGATTTTGAATAGGAATGCAAAGAAAAGTTTATGAGAATTGTCAAACAATTCTATGGAAAATGATGAATGAATTATGGATTGGAAGCGAGATCTATGTGTCTTTTTATGAGAGAAATAGAGAAGACTAACTTTGGTGGAGGGCTCGACCACAGAAGCAAGAAAGGAAAGTGCAGAGAGAGAAGGACTTTGCTACATGACGAGCACGTTGGTAGCCATGGGTCAACTACTCCGCTAGGCAGATCTTTAAGGCTCGAAGGCCATGAAGTTGAAACTGGTGCAGCTGCAGTGGGTTGTTCGATTATCGTGATGTCTCCTGTATTGACATGTTAGTAGACATATTACCATGATACGATGTTAAGTGGCATGGTTTACGCCCTGCATGTTATGTTATGGAGGAGGTGAGGCATGTGGCGCTCATGGGAGGGCCCACATGGTCCATAAACGTCTTTTTATTTTTATTTTTTCAAGCACATTAATGACTTTATCAAGCTTGTTATAATGAAGTTCTTCAGATAGATCTAATGGCAGCTGATGGTCTTGTAAACAGAGGAAACACTCTCAAAGAGATTGGTCGTGTTAGCGAAGCAATTCAGGATTATAGGGGGGCATCATCAGGAGGCAAATCAAGGTTCACATTCTTGATACACATGCTTATTTTATTTGAAACCGGTTTTTCTCTAAAATTATTCCTGTTTTCAGGAATGTGACATGTATTTTTTGTTCCATTTGTAGCTTTCTGTTTTCCCTGGTGTGCAACCATTTCATGTGATTGCTTATCCAATTGATCTTGTACTTGCATTAGACATCAGGTATGTGTGATCCAGATCAGATTATGCAATTTGTATGATTTACAATTCAATAATGATTATGATTCATATCTGTTTTTTCACAGCCGCAAGTATGCGGAACATTGTACCAAAATTGCATCTCATTTTGGGCTTCCACCTTTCAACCATCCCCCTCCTATTCCTATCAAGAGTGAAGGTGGAAGTGGCAGACTTAGAGTGGGGTATGTTGTACATTCCTTTCCTTTACAGTTAACATTTGTCCTTTTAACTTGTTACAACGTTTTTGTTTGTTAGATTTTGACAACAAATTAATTAGGTTTTCTTTAACTGTATTATAGTTAGTCGGTTCTATATTTGGTTATGTAACATGATATAAAACTAACGTAATAACACATGAATCAGGAGCGCGGAGAATCGATCCATTCATTCAATTAATAAAACAGTTTTTCATATCTTGGTGATTCTTTCTTTCATCGATTGTATCTGTCTTTAATCTATGTTTGATCAACAATTCCTTTTGCAAGTTAGCATTGCTAATCATGCTTCTGGCTCTTTCCATAAGAGTCCGATTCATACGCTCAGCAACACCATTTTGCTGAGGAGTATAAACAGTAGTTTTATGTCTAACAATTCCCTCACAGTACTGTTCAAATTCACCTGAAGTGAACTCGCCACCATTGTCAGTTCTTAAGTATTTAATAGATTTGCCTGTTCTTTTCTCTACCATTACTTTAAATTGTTTAAAGACATTTAATACATCAGATTTCCTTTTTAGCATATAGATCCAAACTTTCCGGGAGTAATCATCAATAAATGTTAAAAAATACAGTGCACCTCCACATGACATAACAGGGGAAGGCCCCCACAGATCAAAATGAATGTAGTCTAAAACATCTTTACTATTATGATTTCCAACTTTAAACCTCTGTTTACACTGTTTTCCATACACACAATGTTTACAGAAATCTAAATTCAGGGATTTCAGACCTGGAAGAGATTTACGCTTCATCAATATCTGAAGACCTTTCTCGCTCATATGACCCAATCGTTGATGCTCACCGATCTGAGTACTTCCTTTCAACCTGTAAAGATTTCCGACCTTTTCTGCCTTCATAACCACAAGTGCTCCTTTGAAGACTTTCAAGACGCCATCCTGACCTGTAAACTTATATCCATCTGAATCCAAAACTCTCAAAGAAATCAAATTTTTCTTTAAATTAGGTACATGTCTAACACTAGTTAATGTTCTAACTGTGTTATCATACATCTTAATCCTTATATCTCCCATCCCAATAGTCTGACATGACATATTGTTACCCATAAACATAGAACTACCGTTTACATTTTCATATGAGGTAAACCAGTTTCTATGTGGGCACATGTGATGCGAAGCACCAGAGTCTAACAGCCAGCTATCTAAACCCTAAGAGATATTACATTCAGGTGAAGTTTCATTTATCATACACAATTCTTCAGCAGATAAAACTTCATCTATCATACCTGAATCGACCTGATTCGCTTCATTCTTCAGGTTTTCGGATTCCTTTCGTTTCAAACAGTCCTTCTTCAAGTGTCCAACTTTATTGCAGTTCCAACATTTCGTCTTACACTTCTTTCCTTTCGATTTCGATCTGGAAGTTCCCCTTGATTTTTCTCCTCTTTCCTTTGAGCGTCCTCTAGCGACCATGGCTTCTGATGCAGCTGTTTCAATGCTGGATTTCCTTCGTACTTCTTCAGACAGAAGCGCTCCCACGACTGATTCAAACTTAAAAGAATCAACAGAGCTGAAACTGATTGAAGTTACGAAGTGATCCCATGATTCAGGCAGAGAACATAGCAAGGTTATGGCTTTATCTTCTTCCTGTATTTTGACTTCCATATCTATTAATTGACATATTAGTGTATTAAAAACATTCAAAT
>APFE031290632.1:219445-232946 GCA_000404065.3 Pinus taeda
ATCTTCTTCCTGTATTTTGACTTCCATATCTATTAATTGACATATTAGTGTATTAAAAACATTCAAATGTTCTGCAACGTTTGAACCTTCTTTCATTCGAAGGCTGTATAACTGTCTTTTTAGATAAATTCTGTTGGTCAATGATTTTTTCATATAGAGATTTTCAAGTTTTTCCCACAATCCTGACGCCGTAGTCTCTTCAACAATGTTGAAGAGAAGTTCATCCGCTAGACATAGCCGGATGGTACTGAGAGCTCGGGAATCCAAGTCCTCCCAGTCTGAAGTGGTCATGGTTGTAGGTTTTTTAGTCGCCCCATCCAATGCCTTGTGCAACCCTTGTTGCATAAGCAGATCCTTAACCTTCAGTTTCCAAAGAGAAAAATTGCTCTTACCGGTGAATTTCTCCACCTCGAATTTTGCATTCGACATCTTAGCCATTTTTCCTTTCCTAGGGTTTCAGACTTTCTAGGGTTTTATATTCCTTTAAAAGAAAAAACTCCTTATTTCTCCAACTAAAAAAAAAAACCTAGAAAATTTTTTCCTTCTCTTCAATAAAAAAAACTGTCTTCTTTTCCTAAAACCCTGAAAAAATTTCTAAGAGAAAAAAAAAAATTGTTCTTGTTTCTTGACTGCTTTCTCGAAAAAAAAATATGTTCTTGTTTCGTGACTTCTTTCTGGAAAAAAAAAATCTGTTCTTGTTTCGTGACTGCTTTCTGGGGAAAAAAAAATTCTGAGACAAACAAAAACAATAAAATACCTGGACTTCTTTTGCTGATCGAAATCTTCTTCTGGTTTCCTTCAAGCACCCAGCACTCACACAGACTCAGGGGTTTTCTTTGCACGCTGAGCAACCCACACTAGAAACAACATTCTGGTCTTTACTGGACAGCACAATCTCACGCAGCAACAGTCTGGCAGAACGCAACAGCCTGACAGCACGCAACAGCAACTCTACGCAGCAACAGTCTGGCAGCATGCAACAGCAACTCCACGCAGCAACAATCTGGCAGCACGCAACAACAACTCCACGCAGCAACAGTCTGGCAGCACGCAACAGCAACTCCACGTAGCAACAGTCTGGCAGCACGCAACAACAACACGGTGGCTCTCACAGCCTTTCCGACAGCAGCACCATGCACAGCCCACACAACACACGCAACGCTCTCACAGCCTTTCCGAAAGCAGCACCACGCACAGCCCACACAACACAGGCAACGCTCTCACAACCTTTCCGGCAGCAGCACCACGCACAGCCCACACAACACACTGGCTTTGATACCAATTGTTGATCAAAGACAGATTAAAGACAGATACAATCGATGAAAGAAAGAATCACCAAGATATGAAAAACTGTTTTATTAACTGAATGAATGGATCGATTCTCCACACTGCTGATTCATGTGTTATTACGTTAGTTTTATATCATGTTACATAGTCGAATATATAGCTGCCTCAGATGCCAGTAAAGAAGCAATCTGGTTAAAGGGTCTACTAGATGAAATTGGAAGAAAGCAGGAGAAAGTGGATGTACTTTGTGACAGTCAAAGTGCTATTCACTTGGCTACAAATCCTGCCTATCACAGCAGAACCAAGCACATTGATGTAAGGTATCATTTTCTGAGACATGTGATCGATGGCGGAAAAGTAGCTCTTAGAAAGGTCCATACACGAGAGAATTGTGCAGACATATTCACAAAGCCAGTAACAGTAGACAAGTTGCAGTGGTGCTTAGCTTCTCTTGGCTTGCAGAAAAGATGATGAATGGGCATGGGCAAGAAAGTAGGAAATTGTTGTCAAGGTGGAGTTTGTTAGTTTTTTACAACAAATTAGTTAGGTTTTCTTTAACTATATTATAGTTAGTCGGTTCTATATTCGGTTATGTAACATGATATAAAACTAACGTAATAACACATGAATCAGCAGCGCGGAGAATTGATCCATTCATTCAGTTAATAAAACAATTTTTCATATCTTGGTGATTCTTTCTTTCATCGATTGTATCTGTCTTTAATCTGTCTTTGATCAACATTGTTAACTCTGGATGCACAATTGTTTTCATTTTTAGGTATGTGAGCAGTGATTTTGGTAACCATCCACCTTCCTGTCTAATGGGATCTGTATTTGGTATGCACAATCGGGAGCATGTTGAGGTGTGCTACTTTTAACCTCTAGTGTTTTGTGTACTTTGTATACTGACGGCCCTTCTAAAATATTAATTGAGATTTATGTACAACTGGATGTCCAGATATTTTGCTATGCTTTAAGCCAGAATGATGGCACTGAATGGAGGCAGCGCATACAAGCAGAAGCAAAGCATTTTATTGATGTTTCTTCTCTTTCTTCTGATGTAATTGCAAGAAAGATTGCTAAAGATAAGATCCAGATTCTTGTTAATTTGAATGGATACACTAAGGTAAGAAACTGAATTTAGTTTTAAATCATTATTGTGCTTGTTCTAGTCCCTTTATTTAATAGACTCTGAGCTCTGATGAGTATAATATCTATTTGATATAAGCTTTTATATTATCTTGAAATCATACTTTTTTGTCCTTTCAGGGTGCTCGAAATGAAATATTTGCGATGCAACGAGCTCCAGTACAAGTATCGTACATGGGATTTCCTGGAACCACTGGTGCTGAGTACATTCATTATTTGGTGACAGATGAGGTGACAATTTTTGTATTCATTTAAACTTCTCCGAGTTAGAACTACCAAGACTCATTATATGCTATTGAACTAAAGCAGTACTGATTATGTTCATCAAACATGTTTGTGTACATTTGTGTAATTTGTCTCTCCCATGCAGTTTGCACATATATATTCGGAAAAGATTGTTCATATGCCACATTGTTATTTTGTTAATGATTACATGCAGGTATTCAACAAACATTTCGAAGTTTTTATTTTGTTATTGGTATTCAACAAACATTTCGAAGTTGTTATTTTGTTTTTCTTTCAAACTTCTCTACAGGGTATCTTTGTTACTATCTTAGGCTATTTTCCCAAATCACTTTTTGGATGTCTTTGCTAATCTTTTTCCTTTGCAGAAAAATCGAGATGTTTTGGATCCTAATTGCCAACATAAATGTTCAAATTATGGTTTTCCTGAAGACAAATTTTTGTTTGCGTGCTTTAATCAGTTATACAAAAGCAGGGCTCCAATGGCAGCCGATGTTCGGATGAAGCCAAAGCTTGAGAGTGAAAATGTCACATAGGATGATAGAGTTAAAGATGATTTTAAGATCGTCCAATCTAAACTCAGGACTGCTAAATGTATCATTGATGTCCGAAGGCACTGCCTGCAGCTCCTTACTCCACCAATCAGGTATTTCTTCTGATGGTGGGTAAGGATTTTTTTCTTTCTTTTCAAGTAGCAGACATGGATTTTTACTACATGTGCATGTATGTATGTAGTTCTTGTCCCTACACTATCCTGAGCTTTCTAATGAAATTGCAGGATATAATGCAAAGGAACAGGAGAAATTATTCTTTGCAACCATGTTCAAGTGGCATGCTCTGCTTTGCAAAGTGTTGGGTACAGATGCTATGAATCATGGCTGTTGAACTACCATTATTATTATTATTATTTAGTTTAGATTTTAACTGGTTTTTTTATGTGAAAAGGCTTGAAATAATGTTGGCACTATTGTCTATTAATATTTAAACCTCGCAAAGGAGTTCATTGTGTGCCTTGATCATAAAAGAATCATATATATATATATATATATATATATATATATATATATATAATATATATATATATATATATATATATATATATATATATATATATATATAACTCCATGTCAGTGCTTGTTGAATGCTCAAAAATTGAGTTGCTATTTCTGATAACACACCTATCTCAATCAGCTCAACTGATTTTAATTGCAAACACCATTAGCCATTGAGGCTACTATTTCTTGTTCACGATGTTGGAATGATTTATGCATGTTCTTTATCACTAAATCAATTTTATTATCTTATCTAATCATTTAGCAAGTTTAGACAATAATGGTATTGGTTGATGACACAGTTCGCAACAAATTTTGTTTTACGACCAAATTTTAATTTGTGCATCCAAAGAGATAGCTGTGTGCTACAATGTTTGACAAGATTTAACGAGAGAAGAAATTCTAGGGGCTAAGAGAGTGTATTTTACCTTTGTGCTAAAATGTGGGACAGTCTTCAGTGAAAGAAGAAATTCTCGAGGGTAGTTTTTTTCTTTCTTTTCAAGTAGCAGACATGGATTTTTACTACATGTGCATGTATGTCTGTAGTTCTTGTCCTTGCACTATCCTGAGCTTTCGTTTAAAGGTAAAACTCTATGGACACGAGAGATTCAAATGATGTTTTCTGCTTAAGGTTGACTTAAAAGTTAAGTGATCTCTTGGAGGATATTGGTAGATTCAAGTGTTGTTGCCAAGCTCCTGGAATGCCTGATAAACTTCATCACATGGTCCTTAGTGCTAATTTCTCGACTGTCATCATGTTTCCTTGACAACCAATCTCTACTCCATGGTTTCTTCTTTTGAATCTCCTTGTTATGGTTGTCCGAAGGCACTGCCTGCAGCTCCTTACTCCACCAATCAGGTATTTCTTCTGATGGTGGGTAAGGCCAATCCTGATCAGCTTCAATCTAGGAAACAATTTCCTTCCCCTTAGCATGAAGTTCATTAGCATATACATCCTGTGCAGAGGATTCAGTCTGCTTATTTGTGGGCTTATCACTGTCGACAACAATGATATCCATCTTTCTCCCAATGCTTCCTTCAACGTGATATTTTTGCTTAGATTTCATTCTACTTCCATCATCTGAAGCTAATTCTAGTTTCGACCCCATGATCTTGGCAAGGTCCTAGCTTTTCAAAAGGTCTTGGCTTCTACCCATTAGCTCTTGGCTCCTTCCAAGGTCTCCGCTGAACATATCATGATGTAAATACATATCATCATCCTTGAGTCTTGCAAGTCCAAAGTCTGCAATATAAGCACTGAAATTGTCATCTAATAGCACATTGCTGGGCTTTACATCTCCATGGATGATGGGCGAATCACATTCAAGGTGCAGAAATGCCAGAGCCTGCGCAACATCAACGATAATATTGAATCTCTTCTCCCAATCCAACTTACCAGGAAAAGTCAGATCATCCTTCTCAAACAAAGCTTTCTGCAGGCTCCAGAATCATGTTAGTTAGAGTCTTCTGCCTTTGGTTTTAGTTGATCCAAGTGCCAAAAGTAACTATATGGCTTGCTAATGAAAATTTGTAAAGCAGGTGCCAAAAGTAACTTCAGAATGATCATGAACTAAAGCTATAAAATTCTTTCTTTAGCCAGGGCAATTTTCTCAAATTGCTGGACTGCAAATTACCAATGTCAATCAGCTTGATTCTTGCAGTAGAAGTAAGATTTAAAAAAGGTTATGCAACAATAACACACGTTAAGCAACAATATTTCTAGCTTTAGTAGAAAAAAATTCACCATCTTTGCACCATCGTTTGGCTTAAATTTGGCTGGTTAAAATGTTGTTCTTGTGGTCACAAGGGCCAAACTTAGATTCTGAAGCACAAGCCAATGTGGTAGCACATGTTAGTGCTCTTACTGAAGCTTATGTGAAGCACATATCAATCTGTCTCTTAGCCCACCAGTGCTCAGAGAGCAGTTGCAAAAATACATGCCAAGCTCCTGTAATGCCTGATAAACTTCATCACATGGTCCTTAGTGCTAAGTTCTCGACTGTCATCATGTTTCCTTGACAACCAATCTCTACTCCATGGTTTCTTCTTTTGAATCTCCTTGTTATGGTTGTCCGAAGGCACTGCCTGTAGCTCCTTACTCTACTAATTAGGTATTTCTTCTGATGGTGGGTAAGGCCAATCCTGATGAGCTTCAATCTCAGAAACAATTTCCTTCCCCTTAGCATGAAGTTCATTAGCATATACATCCTATGCAGAGGATTCAGGCTACTTTTTTGTGGGCTTATCACTGTCTACAACAATGATATCCATATTTCTCCCAATGCTTCCTTCAATGTGATATTTGTGCTTAGATTTTGTTTTACTTCCATCATCTGAAGCTAATTCCAATTTCGACCCCATGATCTTGGCAAGGTCCTGGCTTTTCAAAAGGTCTTGGCTTCTACCCATCAGCTCTTGGCTCCTTCCAAAGTCTGCAATAGAAGCACTGAAATTTCATCTAGTAGCACATTGTTGGGCTTTACATTTGTCACCTGCATGGGAATGGTCTGAGATCTCATGGCAGGGACTTGCTGCCATGCAGCTTCTCTAGTTTTAAATATATTTCTTTTTCGGGATTATATTATAATGTTACATATTAATCGAGACTAAATATATTTTTTTTCAATCTATATATTTCAAAAAAATAAAGATATTTTCCCTTTTATCATATTATAAATTTTATATTAAATATTAATAATATAAGTTTATTTTTATATTATTATTATTATCTTATAGGAAATCTTTTTACAAATTTAATATTGATTTCTTAAGTAAAAAAAATTTAATAATTTTTTTTGAAAATATAATTATATATTTTCTCTGCAAATTCTAGGGTTTCTTCTACATTGCCATGTATTCTTGGTTCCGTAAGAGGGGGTTCTTCCCCTTCCTTTGGCCACATTGTTTTGAGAGGTCATAATGATTATCGATCTAATTGTATTCATCGTCAATCTCCTTGGCTTCAACATCCTTTCCCTAGAATAGCTAAATAAAGTGGGGTTTTTAGTTTCATAGCAAACCTCTCCTTAGTGCATCATGGCAAGCTAGATATACATGGTGTTGTATGCCAAAAGCAATGCAAGATCCAAAATATGAGGTTAAATATTAGAGAATATATCCAATATATGCATGATCATGCTCTGATATGCAAATCTATGGATTATGGCCCTCAAAGAAAGCTTTGATTGGGTGGATCCAAGATAAATGGAACCCCTAGGGTCAAATAAAATTGGATTTAGGGGCCAACAGGATTTTTATAGTCCTTTTCCCTAACATAGAAGAGAAATTGAGATTTGGGTGGATCCAAGATAAATGAAACCCCTAGGATCAAATAAAATTGGATTTAGGGGCCAAGGGGATTTTTATAGTCATTTTCCCGAACATAGAAGAGAGATTGAGAGTTGGGTGGATCCAAGATAAATGGAACCCCTAGGGGTCAAATAAAATTGGATTTAGGGGCCAAGTGGATTTTTGTAGTCATTTTCCCTAACATGGAAGAGAGATTGAGAGTTTTTTATGGAGGATCATTTTTTTTCAATAATACAGGGCTCTTCATATAATTCTGGAAGGAATAATGTAATCCGACAAAGGAGGATTTCCTTGCAACTCTAGTGTGGGTCCATCTATTTTTTCTCTCCAATGAATATTGGGAGGAAGAAACCCTTGAAGGCATCGGCAATATCATTGACAACTTTGTCAAAGTATCAAAGGCTACCAAGAGAGGGAGGTACACTCCATATGCATGGATCTATTTTATATGATTATCTCCTAGCCTCTTCTAGCCTCCACAGATATTTTCTATCAAGATAGTGCTTAGAAGCAGCCTCTACATTATGAACAAATCCCCTTTAGATGCAAATATTTCATGAATCAAGTCCCCTTTAGACACAGAGCTTTCATGAATATGAGCATCTTACTAGGGATTGTCCGATGAATACCAATAAACCATTTGTAGAAAACTCTTCTAAAAAAGATATAGTTTATTAAAGAAAAATCCCCTAAATATGTAGAAATTTGAGTCCACGAGGTACCTCAAATCCTCACTAGATCCCTAGATTTGAAAATAAATTCAAGTCTCTCTCCTTTCCGAAACAGTCTACATAAAAAATCAACAATCAATTAAATATGCAACTAGGAGAAAGTGTAAATTTTGTAACTTTACAAAAAAATCGTGAAAAAATCTCTTAAGAAACACCAAAAACACTCTCTCTCTATATAGTCTATTTTATTAATATATTTTAAATAATTATATTTATTTAATAATATAAATACATAAAACTAAGTAATGCCAATAATTTCAAAAAATATCAGGTCTAAAAATTCCAAAATTATTAAATTCAAAATTCAAACTATTTAAAGTAAAGCCATGATGTCTGCACTCTCTCTCTTATCAACGATAAAATAGGAAAATAAAAATTAAATTATCGCTAATAAAAATAATTGTAATAAAATCAACAAATATGAAAAACAGTTACAATTAGAAATCAATAAATATAAAAACCCTAAATTGCAAAGTTAACCAGGAATGATGATTATCTATAGTTTAATGGTAAAAGCTATTCACGGAAATCAATAAATATGGAAAAGACTAAATTCTTTTAATAGTAGAATCTATCGTTAGAAACAAATAAATATGGAAAACCTAAATTGTGAAACAAACTATGAATTTACACACACTTAGCCGAAAATTAATAATTACATGTTTTGGAAAAACCCTAAACTATGAAATTAATCGATGATCTCTTCGGACCTAGCAATGAAATTCTTAGTAGCAAATAATTTATTGTGTTTGATTTAGAAGTTATCATGAGTAACCCATAAATATGGAAAACCTTAAATTGCCAAATTAACGATGGTGATCTATGCTTGTCCTTACCTATGGAATTAATAATGGCAATAGTTATATTGTGAAAGATACGAGTAATGGCTCGGACCATGAATGAAAAATCTATATGTTTAAAGAACGAAGATGAAAAATCCCTACCTATACTGCAACAAGAAAAGTCGAAGTACCCTGTAAGTGGAGATGATATCAGGGGTGTAATTTTCATTGTAAAATACACGTAAGTCCAGCGATTAGGGGCTCCCTCATTGAATGCTTCCGCTGCCACTCTTTTCGTTTATGATTTGGATGGCAAGCTTTGTTAAAATTTTCTGTAAATTCCACAATAGACAGATAAAAAAAATGCTCTGTTTTAACACTGTTTTTAACTCAGAAAACAGAAAATCGCTTGCTAGAAATGGTGTTTCAGCAAAGCAGTTTGGTGTTGCAGCAACGTAGTTTGGTGTTGCAGCAACACTGTTAGAATTTCTAATAATTCAAAAACAAAACTGATAATTGCATAGCGGAAATAATAAAAAAAAATGTTTGCAGAATACGGTGTTACAGCAACGCGAAACTGATGTAACAGCAACGCAGTTTTGTCAGTTGTTGTTATTGGTGTTGCAGCAACGTAAGTTTGTTAGTTGTTGATCTTGGTGTTGCAGCAACGCGTTTTGACGTCAAGTCACTTTTTGACTTACGGTGTAACGGCAACGTGCAACGGTTGACGTCAAGTCACTTTTTGACGCTTGGTGTAACAACAACGTGCAACGATTGACGTCAAGTCACTTTTAGACTTACAGTGTAAACAACAACGTGTTTTGACTCTTGGTGTAATAACAACGCAAAATTAACTTGTATTCATAAATAGTAAACAAATTGATACAAATTCGTCTTCCTCTTGACAGAGGGATAAAAACAAGAACACTTCAGTTCCAGAAACCAATTTTCACTATCTCAGAAAATTGCAGGTTCAGCACTACTGTGCGTTTACAGAAGAGACTCTCTATTGTTCTTTTAACCTTCTCTCTTGAAAACAGAACTGTTGTTCATTCTCTTAAAAACAGAACTGTTGTTCATTACATTTATAGAGGAAAAAATATCTGAGTTTAAACAATAAAATAACCAAAAATATCCTGTAATGCTTATCTACGTATTGAATGCATAAGTGGTGATGCCTTTCTCAAGAAAACAAGTCGGCATTTGCAGGGGAATTAAATTCTGTGAATTTAATGCACATTAATGTGCAAAATATCTGGAGCGACTTTGCGGCATCGAATAACTTGAAATATCTTCGGAAATCAGATTTTTCTCTAGCTGTTTTGTGTTGCAGTTGGAAATTAAATTCCAACACTCCCTCTTAATTTCAACTGTTGCATACCCAGGCATTTCCTGAAATGATCAAAACTTTTCTTTGCTAATGGTTTTGTCAAGATGTCAGCTAGCTGATCCTATGTTCTGCAGTGCTGCAAAACAATCTCACCATTATTAACCAATTCACGTATGAAGTGAAATTTGGTATCTATGTGCTTTGTTCTTTTATAAAAAAACAAAGTTTTTATACAATGCTATTGCTGAGCTATTGTCACAGTAAATGGTTGTGCCATTTTCTTGTTCATGACACAAATCTCTGAGAACTCTTCTAAACCACACTACTTGGCATGCTGCTGCTGTTGTTGCCACATACTCTGCCTCTGCTGTTGACAAAGCCACAACTGGTTGCTTCTTGGAAGCCCATGAGATGGCTCCCGATCCCATATGAAACACATATCATGATGTGTTTTTCCTATCATCAACACTTCCAGCCCAATCACTATCAGTGTAACCTGTCAACATGAAACTTTCGGAAGAGGAGTATAAAATACCAAACCCCTTCGTTCCATTTACATACCTTAGAATCCTCTTGGCTGCCTGCCAATGAGTCTCCTTCGTTCTTTCCATAAATCTGGAGATTAAACTCACAGCGTGCATAATGTCTGGCCTAGTTGCAGTCAAGTACATAAGGCTGCCAACTATGCTTTTGTACAATTTTGGATTAAAATCCTTGCTGTTGTCTTCTTTGGTCAATTTCAACCCCACTATAGTTGGAGTCACAGCTGCTTTGCTATTTTGCATGTTAAATCTCTTCAACACTGCTTCTACATATTTATCTTGAGAAATGAAAACACCATTTTCACTTTGGTCTACTTCAATTCCAAGAAAATATCTTAAGAAACCCAAGTCAGTCATTTCAAATTAAAATAAGCAATGAGAGAAGCATCATTGCTAGTAAAAATCAGATCATCTACATATAAAACAACAATAATAATCTTACCTTCATTCTCCTTTATGTAGCGTGTGGGTTCACCATCACACTTATCAAACCCATTCTCAATCAGATAAGCATCTATTCTGTTGTACCATGCTCTTGGGGCTTGCTTCAGCCCATGAAGATCCTTCTTTAGTTTGCAAACTTTATGCTCTTGGTCATCAACTTCATAACCTGGAGGTTGTTCAACATAAACCTCTTCTTTTAACACTCTATTCAGAAATGCAGATTTAACATCCATCTGATAAATCTTCCATTTGTGTTGTGCTGCAATAGACAACACTTTTCTGACTGTTTCCATCCTTGCTACTGGTGCAAAGGTCTCATCATAGCCTTTGCCTTGTTGCTGCTTGTACCCTTTCACAACAAGTCTTGCTTTTTACTTGTCAATCCGGCCTTCAGCATTGTTTTTGGTCTTATAGACCCAATTAACTCCAATGGCATCTTTGCCTTCGAGGAGGTCTACTAACGCCCATGTTTTACTCTTTTCAATTGCACCAATTTCTTCATTCATTTCTTCAATCCATTTATTTTCATTTACGGCATCTTCAAAATGAACTGGGTCATCAACATGACAATATAAAGCGAATAATGAATTCAGACTGGTATTGTTACTTACCTCTCCTTGTTCATAAATCTCATTCAGATTTCTGAATTTTGGTCTTCTTGGTGTGTTTGGAGTTCCATCCGAACTTGAGGGTATTTCTGATTCCTGTGGTGTGCTTGAAGAAGCACTTCCTTGACTTCTTAAGGCTGTTCGAATTCCATCTTGTGGTGTGGTTTGTAGAACTTGTTGTGGTGGAGGAGGAGCTACCAAGGAAGGATTATTTGTTGTTGTCCCTTCCTGTTCTTCTTCATGAGACACAATTGTCTTCACATCCATTGTTTTTTCTAAGCTTTCATCCCAAGCTTCATCTTCAATGAACTGCACATCTCTGCTTACTATCAATTTCTTAGTAGATGGATTATAGAGTTTGTATGCTTTTGACTCATCACAATAGCCAATAAACACACACTTCTCCCCCTTACTATCAAGCTTTTTCCTTAGCTGATCCGGTACATGTGCATAACTTACACAACCGAATACTCTCATGTGAGTGACAGCTTGCTTTTAACAACTCCATGCTTCTTCTGGTATTTTGTTCATGACAGCTTTAGTTGGGCATCTATTCAAGATGTAAACTGCGCAAGTGACAGCTTCTGCGCAATACTCATGAGGCAAGTGTTTTGCCTTCAGCATACTTCTAACCATGTCAAGAATGGTCCTATTATTTCTTTCAGCAACACCATTTTGCTAAGGTGTATACCTTGCGGTGAACTACTTTTGTATGCCATTCTCTCTGCAAAAACGCAGAAAGTCTTGGAAGATTTATTCTCCTCCTTTATTTGTTCTGAGCACTTTGATATAATGCCCACACTGCTTCTCAAAAATAGTTTTGAAGTGGCGGAATTTCTCAAACACTTCACTCTTCTGTTTCAGCATATACACCCATGTCTTTCTAGTGTAATCATCAATGAAAGTTAAAACATATCTATTTCCGTCAAATGATGGTATTTGCATCGGTCCACACACATCAGAGTGAACAATTTCCAAGGGTACTTTTGCCCTTATACTTTTTCCTGCTGGAAAGCTTTCTTTATGTTGCTTGCTCAAGATGCAACCTTCACAAAGGCTGTCTGGTTTTTCAATCAATGGAAATCCTTTTACCATTCTCTTTCTGTGCAACAGATTCAAGCCTCCAAAATTGAGATGTTCAAATCTCAAGTGCCACAACCAATTCACATCTTTCACTTGTTCCTGAAAGACTTCTTGTGTTACAGCTGCAATAGTTCTTCCTTCCTTCAAATCTGCTCTGAGTTTGAGAGGAAACATCCTATTACTGGTCATCTGCACCTGTGGAATGATCTTCTTACTTGGAGGTATATCTCTGATTGTACACATATCATCTTTGAAGAACACATTGTAACCTTTGTCAATGAGCTATCCAATGCTCAAAAGATTACATTTCAGACCAGATACATAGTATACCTCTGGCACAATCATCTGTTCTCCATTTCTTGCTCGGATACTGACTCTGCCCTTACCCTTGACAGATATCTTACTATCAGTTCCTGTTGTTACCTTAGATTTCACATTTTCATCCAGATTGGCAAACATTGCAATATTTCCAGTCATATGATTACTACAACCTGAGTCTAAGAACCAAAAATCTTTTTGTTTGTCTTGTGCAATGTTACATGTTAACAGCACATTCTTTGGATTATTATCTACCTCATTTGCAAAATTAACATTCTGCCTACTATTCATGTCATTTTGTTTTTTCCTACATTCATTGGCGTAATGCCCATATTTCTTACAATAATAACATTGGACTTGGGATTTGTCATACCTTTGTCCATGAGCTTGCTGTTTGCTTGAACCTTCATCTTGGTTCTGATTGCAGCTCCTTCCGCTTATGCTTGCAGGATAATTTCTACCTCTGTTTTGACTTCTTCCAAGACCTCTATTATTTGCTCAGCCTCGACCTTTTCCTTGGCTGAAAGACATCTGAGTCTTGAATGCTTGCTCAAAAGAGGAATATGTTCCTCTACTCAGTCTGTGTTCATGAGACATAAGAGAAGCACTCAGTTCATCTACCA
>APFE031290633.1:42713-55570 GCA_000404065.3 Pinus taeda
ATTTGCAACCAATATCAAAAATGAAATTATAATAATATAAAAATGACATGCAATCATTCAAACCTTGAAGAACTTCCCCTAGACTCCTTTTATGCCTCATACTAATCTTGTGTACCTAAAAGAATTATATGCATGATGCTAAAATGTATTATGTTAAATGCATGCATCTATCATGATTGGCTTCTAATGAATCTATCTTCTATTGGGTACTGATAAAATATCTATTTCCCCTAAGTAGACTATCTTTCTGTAGAATAAAATGCCTCTCCTTCAGGTCCTTTGAAGGTTCAATAATTCTATCTCTTTGCAAATCATGCTTTCTCCTCCATACCTTCTTTTTCTTCAGTGGTAAGCTTACTACTTTTGTAGGCTTGAACTTGTCATATTTTCAAGCTAGTGCTTTGTGGCCATGTCTTCTACACTTGAAACAACAATTATCCAACAATATTGTCTTTCTTGCAAAATATTTACATTCTATAGTTTGATGTCCAAAATTAATGCAAGAGAAATAGTACCCATAAAATAAACTTTGATATCTTGGATTTTGATTTGTCGGCCCATAAAATCTTGGTTGCTTCCTTTCTCTTTTGAAGTGTTACATGTAGTGACTATGATTTTCTTTCCTTTGTTTCTATGGATAATATCTTTTATTTCTTGACCTCCTTTATTGAATTTTCTTCCTAGGGCTCTTCTTGACTTCATTGGTGATGGACTTATGATTTTCTGCAATGTGGTTGTCCTTTACTCTCTCCTTTTCCTTCAGGGGGCATGATTCTCCTTCAAAACCTAATTTGGTCTTGATAAAAGGAGATCTTTGAAAATTCTGGTGCTTTTTTCCAACTTTCAATACTAAGATAGCTAATTGTTGGATTTTTCTAATTCACATCTCAATGAGGTTAGTTCAGCTTCTAATATTGCATAATAGGCCTCTTAGTCTTGCAGTGGATTTGTTAATATCTCATTTTTGTGTTGACTTCTTCATGTTGTCTCTTTAGGTCAATGATTTGCACATTATCACACTCATGGTTGCTATCACTATCTCCTTGAGAGGAGTCTAGATCTATTACTGTTATGAATGTGGAGTCTTCTGTAATATTCTCCTTTTCTTCAAGAGTGTAGTGGGGTCCTTCAACAACATCTAAAGCTTGAAACCCTTCTCTTTTATACATACTATGCAGTTTGTCCATAATCCCTTATGTAGTCTTGTTGTGTCTTATTTTAGTTACATCATGATCGGATAAACCCTTTAGAATGTTTTCTTAGCTTCTTCATTAAATTCATCTTGTGTATCACACTCAATTGAAAGCAAAACATTCATAGCAAGATATATGAAGTATGCTTCCAATCTCACCTTCCAAAGTGCATAATCTGGTCCATGAAGAAGAGGAACTCCATTTTCCGCAAATCTTCTCTGGTTACCCATGATCTACTTCTACATCTATTTCTAGCGGTGAATATACACTAGAAGGAACCGAGACTTGATACCAATTACTAGAAACCATGGTCACTACTAAGAAGGGGGTGAATTAGTAGTGATAGCAACTACACAATTAAAAAAAAAAAAAAAGATCACCAATATATTAAACAATTAATATCCCAGCACATAAGTCATAAATATGAACATGGAACTTCATTAGAGATCAGCACATAAGATCCATAACACATATGCACAATAAGACACAAATCATTGCATCACATAAGAACACAAAGATATCTAGTGGTAAAAGCCCTTCTGGGTCAAAAAACCACCCTTGTTATTGTTGTGCTGCTCAAAATATTTAATTATTTTTCAAGAAAATTATTCCATAGAGATCTCAGTTGGCTGCTACTATTAATGAATTCTCTTTATCAACTCATGACATTATGAACAACCATCTTCTAGAAGCCTCCACAACCAAAATAGTCTTGCCCAACCACTACTAGACTATGGAGAAATCTACTCCCTATACTGATTTTTCCGGAGTCACCCAACTTGTTTCCTCTATGTGCTTCTCATTTCAAAATATTTCAGACTAGAGCCAATATGAATTTCCCAACTTCAACATCATAGCAACTTGTCTTCTCATTAGCTCAAAAGAAAAATGATAAAAACAAATACAACAATACCCACTCAATCACTGAAAAATCCTAGCAACAAATATATGATGCATACACAAATAATAATGTGATGAAAATACTAGGAACAACCATACACACATAATAACACTATACTCTGTCAAACTACATGTAGATAAATAATTGAACATAGTACTTGCAACAAAAAACTATTATCCATCAATCCCTTGTCAACATACAATATGCCACATAAAACAATTCTCCTCACAATTCCTTCAAATCAATCCTTCAATCCCTACATAAAAACACCTATTATTTGTTCTCTGGAGATGATATGAAATTATGCTCTAATATGCTACAACTATTGAATACTGGTCATTCTCTTCTTAGCACCCCATGCACACTCTCACTCTCACAGGACAAGAGATCCATCCAAATAGCCTCATAACAATATCATATTTCTCATTTCCTAAGATGATTAAATCAATAATTGCTTCAGGTGATGGAGCACTCAGAAATCCTTTTCACATTATTGATTTTTCCTTAATGTAACTCCTTGACTTGATCAAGCCACTAAATCCACTTCATGAATGATATTTTCAATTTTAATCACTTTCTAGAAGCTCCCTGACCTTTTTCGACCTTTACATGGAAAGTTTCGAATAGGACAGTCTGAGAAAAAAACAATAAAACACCTTAGATGCACAAGGAATGTAGAGAAATTCTAGTTTAGGCTACAATCATAGGGACTCAACTAGAAAATCTTGGTTGAAAGGCTTATAGCCACACCCATGAAACTAGCATATCTCAGTTGAAGGCTTACAGTCATACCCATGACATTCTCTCTGAGCGGTTGTGGAAGAGCATAGGGAAAATTAATTCCTCTCAGTTCAGAACTTTGCCAAACTGTGTTAAAAAATTCACCAACATCTATAGGACTTGCCCAATCCATGACAAGTCACAGAAAAAGCATTGCAACCTCTTTTTACCTTAGTAAGCCTTCCTCAACTAGACATTTGTAGTACCTCATAACATGTACTTCATCACCTTGTTCCACAACTCCATTTGCAGCTTAGCTTCATATGTAGGTAGTAGACAACATGAAAACTTTGATACATTGTTCCAAACACCTAGAACTCACCAAAATAAGACACTAACCGCTCTGCAACAGTCAAGATCATGAATGCCTAGATGACCATACTTCTGCAAGGAACATAAGAGCCTAATTGGCCAACCACCTTTGCATCAAGTCAATGGTAGCTCATGTCTAGTAGATCTCCATGCTGTCTAAGGTGGTTGAGGTATATCATTCTAAATATCTATCAACAACCAAACTTGTAATTCAATCCAATAGTTAATGGAAGGATGGCGAAGCACTTGATAGCAATATTAAAAGTATAATTATGAAGTTAAAATCACTTTTTTCAAAGGAAATCATCCTCTTTATCAACCTAAGAGTGAGTGTGGGGGTCAATGCAACAATATTCATATGTACGCAACCATTATAATATTGTTTCTCATCATCATGTCACTCACAGGAATTGAATCTACGTGGGAATGATAACAACCATTCTACCCAACCACCTGAGCTAACTCCAATTGACAATTATGATTTTAAAATATCAACTACACTCATAGGTGTTAACATCCATAATTTAGAGCATATTTTAATCCATTTCTAAAGAAAAACATAATATCCATAATTTAAAGCATACTTTAATCCATTTCTTTATTAAAACATAAATTAATGTACTAGATTTCTTTAATCCTAACCTAACTATGTAATCTATGGTTAAGATATTTTTTTCTAAAAAATACCTAAGTGCCTTGAGTTTTCTTCTTTAACCAAAGGAAAAAATGGACTACCCTATTGATGTTAGGGTTTGCTCATTCTAGAGCTATTATCCAGTCGTTGCTACTCGGCTTGGACTAGCTTATTCTTCCTTGGATGGTTTGAGCAAAGGGGAAACAATTTTATGCATTCATTATGGATTCGGTAGTAGGGGGAAATGTGTCAAGCTAGTGGAGGTTTGGATCATTAGTTGATGCATCAAGGCTAGAGGAAGGTCCAAGAATACAAATGCAGCTTGCTAGGTGTGGTACTTTTTCATTCTGAGACCATCATGTTAGGAGCGAACAATAAGGTATTCCTTGGAGCCATTTTCTCTCTCCATTGTGATTAAAAAATCATGCTATGTCTTATGGGGAGTGGAGTCAATGATGGATCCATTCTTTGTGCCCAAATTGTTTGTTTTCCAACAAAATGATTTTTCCTGCCCTTTGGGGTTTGCACAACATGAGAAATGGGATTCATTGGAGCAGATAAACTTCCAAATGTTTATGAATGCTTAAAAGGAAATTTCTACATTTTATAGACCAAAAGTCATGCCTTGTTTTTTCCTTAAAACAATCCATTGAAAAGAAATGGGGATTTCTTATATATTATCAAGTGATTCAAATTTAAATAAGAATGCAAAAAATTACAGATATAACCATAAATATAGAGATGCAACAGAAATAACACTATCTTTCATTAATATCAAATAACGAAATATGCCTACAAACAAAATGGAAATGAGACTAGCTCGAGCGATGGTAGCTTATCTCTAAGAAGAAATGTGGCGGCTACATGTCTCTGAACTGAGTTACAATGAGGCTCAAGGGCCTTTTTTATTATTGAACAATAATAGAAAACCCTAAACAACCAAAACCCTAACCTGAGGAGATGTAACACCAAGAGTTTATGGGCCCCTTTGGGGTTATTTGGGAAGCCAACATTCCCGGGTCATAACTTGGTCATATTATCTTCGTTTGATGCACATGATGCCTCGTTGGAAATATATCTCCAAGGAATACAACTAAAAATGTAATTTATTTGAAGAATATTGCCAAAAAACGTTGTTTAGGGCCTCAAAATGGCTCCGAAAGTTCAAGACCCAAAAAACTACCAAAAATAGTAAACTATGCTACAATTAAGGAAACTGAAAAACTGAAAGAAACAATGATGGGGGTCCATGTGGAATAGGCGAGTGGCCACCAATATCCACCTGGATCATTCCTCTGCCCTTAGGAAGCAATGGTATCCATTGTGTTGAGTTACTCCATGAGATGAGGAAACTTCTGCTGAACTTGGTCCCTAGTGAGCCATTTTCCTTCATGCAGGAGTTGGTCGGCTTTGACAATTCAATACAGTTAGATCTTCTGCTAGCTATTGTTCTTGATCTGTGTGTCCATGATCCGATCATTTTCATATTGTTCCATGCAGTCTAGATTTAACTCTGTTGGTGTGAGCTATTTTACAATGTCGGATGTGTCCAATAATGGTGGAAAGTATAGCCGAAGGTGATCCACATTGAACATTGGGTGTAGACCAAGGAAGGGGAGAATGCTAAGCTCAAAAGCATTATCTCCCACAACCTTGGTGATGGTGTATGGCCCATATCGAAGCGGGTGAATCTTCTGGTGGGGCCTAGCGAGGCACTTCTTCTGCAAATGTAGCCAAACTTTGTCACCCACTTGGTACTTGTGTGGCACCCGATGTTGATCATGTCGCTACTTGTACTTAGCATTGGCATTGTCCAATATGTCATGGACCTATTGGCAGATGTGTTGAATGTGCACAATGAAGCTATTTTCCTTGCCGGCTTCGGATGGGACATGAGCTAAATCTGCTTGAGTCACTGCAAATGGTATGGCCCCATCAATGGGACATAGTGGCTGGAATCCCAAGCCCACTTGAAAAGGGTTGTTGCCTGTTGAGCTGTGGAGAGCCTAATTGTAGATGTGGTGGACATAACAGAGGCTCTCATCCCATGTGCGTGGATGCTTTAAGTTGTACATGCACAGAATGTGTATGATCATCCTATTGACGATCTCTATCTAGCCATCAGTTTGGGGATGGAAAGTTGTGGACTTAGTGAGCTTGGTGTCCAGCATCGAATAGAGATTGGACCAAAATGCACTAAGGAACCTGTTTTCCCAATCTGAGATGATAGACTATGGGATCCCAAAGTGTACCTGCACTTGTTCAAAGAAGAGTTTAGCAGTGGCTTCTATTGTGATACTCTTCTTCCAGGCGGCCATAATGGCCATCTTCAAGAATCTGTTGACGACCACAAAAACACAGTCATTGTCATGCTTAGTAGAAGGAAGGCCTGACATCTAATCCATGGGGATGGATTCCCAAGGTCCACTAGGGGTAGGAAACGGAGTATAGAGACCTTGATTCTTGATGGTTGGCTTGGAAATGGCACAAGCATTGCAGGATCTAATGTAATTCCTGACATAATGTTGAAGATTCGGCCAATAGAAATACTTTTCGAGTACTGGCACCATTTTCTCGACCCTGAAATTCCAGCGGCCTAACTGTAGTGTGCTTCCCAAATCATATTTGCACACTCGCTTGAAGGAACATAAAGGTGTCCTAGGTGGCATAACAGAGCATCCTGGAGATGAAAATATAGAACTTGTTGACCCTCCAAGAGCGTATGGTATGTGTGGTTGAATTATGGATCACTTTTGTAGAGAAGTGGCCAATCAAAAGTCTCATGCCCACAAGAGTTGAGCATGATGGTTAATGCCATGATCGGTGATCAGCTGAGGCAATGTGCAACATTATTTGTGATGCCCTTATTTTACTTAATATTCAAATGGAATTGTTGTAGGTATGTGGACCACTTCTGATGTCGATCATTTTGCAACTTCCCTTGTGTTTGTATGAACTGCAAGGGTTGGTGGTCTGTTTGGATGACGGTTTCCTTCCCCAAAATGTAATGCTTCCATTGTCAGAAGGCCTACACAATGGAATACATCTCTTTGTCATAAGTGGGATACTTTCGAACTGTGTATGAAAGTGTCTCACTATGATATCCCATTGGGTTCCCCTGTTGAGAAAGGATTTCCCCAATAGCATAGTCAAAAGAATATGTCTTGATCTCAAATGGTTGTTGCAAGTCTGGTAATGTGAGCACTGGTGCAGAGAAAAGGCGATGTTTCAACTCTGCGAATGCCTTCTGTTGAGATTCGGACCAAAATAATTTTTCTTTCGCTCCTCCATTGGTGACTTGACTCAAGGGCCAAGTGATATGAGAGAACCTCAACATGAACCTGCGGTAGAAATTGGCAAGACCCAGAAAGTTGCGAAGCTTCGTCAAAGTGGTTGGGTTTGGCCAATCCCGAAAGATTTGGATCTTGGTTGGATCCACATGCACCCCTCGTTCATCAATAAGGTATCCCAAATACTGAACCTGGGTCATGCCACAAGTGCATTTCTCCAAATTGGCACACAACATGTTTTGCTGCAGTGTTTGGAGAACCTGTCGAATGTGGTGGAGGTGCTCTTCCCAAATCTGGCTGAAGCTTAGGATGTCATCCAAGTATACCACTACAAATGAGTTTGTGAATGGCCACAAGATGTCATCCATAAGCCTCATGAAGGTTTCAGGAGCATTCGTTAATCCAAAAGGCATAACCAACCATTCAAAAAGGCCCTCCTTTGCTTTGAAGGCAGTCTTTCACACATCATAGGGTTCAATTGGTACCTAGTGATATCTAGACTTCAAGTCAATATTGATGAAATATTTTTCCCCCTTCAATTGACCCAAAAGGTCATCAATCCATAGGATCCTGTACCTATTCCAGAAAATGATCTTATTCAGTGCCCGATAGTCAATACAGAGTCTCCAAGTCCCATCCTTCTTCTGTACCAACAGTATTGGGCTCCCACAGGGCGATGAACTTGGCCAAATGTGACCTTTCTACAGCATCTCCTGAATTTTCCTCTTGATTTCATCATTCTCCAGAATGGAGTGCCAAAACATTGGTCCATTGGGTAATGACACACTTGGGGTCAGATCGATGGATTGCTTGACTTGACATTGCAGAGGGACCCCTGCTGGGAGGTGAAGATGTCCTCGTACTCCTCCATGACCTTTTCCATCTATTTTTGTCGTGCAGAGGGTCCTTGTCTGGAGTTCGTGGCCACCATATTATTCTTTCCTTGAGGGTGTATCATCAGGAAAGCAAATTTCCTGGTTTTTGAAATGAGCTTATTGCATTGTTTTGCAGTAACTAGAGAGATGGCAGCATGTGATGCTATCTCCAGTATCTTGTACAACTTATTTCCAAATGTAACAATAACAACGCGAGGCCTTGACTCATGCACAACATGTCACTTCCACAATTATGGTTGGCCTAATAATACATCACAAACATCAAGGAGATAAACGTCACATAATACCTCATCCATGGAGGGCTTGATGTTGTATGGAAGGCGGAATTGTTAGCTCACGTGGAGATCTCGTCCTTGGTGAAGCCACCCGATGGTGTACGATTATGGGTGTGTTGTGGTTGGTAAGGCCAGCTGCTTCATGAACTCTATTGCAATGAGGTTCTTTTGGCCCCCACTTTCGACAACGAACTGTAGTGGGGAACCCTTTACCCACATATGGGAGTGGAAGAGACGCTCCTCCTCCTTTGGATCTTCGAGTTCCTCCTTCTGGATCTTTGTGGTGGCGATGGTGGCGTTGGGCTTTGTATCAATAATCTGCTTCCCTTTGACATTCCCCTTGTCAAGTTCTAAATCATAGTCGAAACGTGCATCTGATTTTGAAGCTTTTAGTACTACCACTAGTGACTACTTGCCCTAACACACACTTGTGTTTTGGGTGGGGCTCTTATGGAACTCACACCAATTTCTCGTGTCCTTCTTCGGCTTCGCAATGTTGTCCTTTACTTGTGGCCTTGGTAGGTTGTCCTAGGCCATCCCACCTTGGCTTTGTCCTTTGTTCTATGGTTTGGGGGCACCTTTCCCTTGCTTTAGATTCATATATCCAAAGTCTCCCTTCTTCTATTTAAACTTTTGCTCAATCTTGACAATGTGTCGGTACATTGTGCCAAGTGAGGAGATGTCCAGGAACCCCATCTCGTCCTGGATGTATCTATGTAGGTAGTCATGGTACTTGAGTACCAAATGTTTCTCAGAAACATTGATACCCAACTTCGTGTGAAGGGTATCAAAAACATTGGTAAACTTTAGCACATCTTGGTCCCTTCTCTGTCGCAGCGTGGTCCACTTTATGTATTTGTCCTCATTGCTCCCGAAAGGGTAGTGCTACTCCTTCATGGCACCCTAGAATGAATTCCAATTGGAAGCAACTGAAAATAGTGAGGTCGTACTTTCATCCTTCTACTCACAATAGTTTTCCCACCAGTCCTTGATGTGGGGGGTAGCTGTGAGAAGAGCCAAGGTAATCTTTTCTCGGCTAGAAAATCATGAATAGAAAAATATCCTTCTAGCAGATTCAACCATTTATCTACTGCTTCTGCATCTATTTGGCCCTAAAATATGGGAATGTCAAATTTTACTTGTACCTTAAAAGGTGTGGAGCCTCCAGAGTGGTTGTTGGATGTGGATATGCTACCGTTGGGAAACCGTTGAAGGACCTAGGAAAATTTATCCATCATCACATTCCTTTGTTTCTCGAGGGCCTCCTCGAGCAACATTTTGATAGGATCTCCTGCTCCCCTGTCTTTCTTTTCTTCCCCCATGGGAGGCCGTTGGGATTTGGGAGGCAGGTCTTGCAAAGGTTCAACCAGTTCGATTCCTAACTCCTTATACCTCGACCTCGTTGGGGACATGCAAAGAAAAATAGAGAAAGAGCAGACCACTCTGATACCACTGATCCGAATTTAAACAAGAACACAGAAAATTATAGATATAACCATAAATACAAATATGCAGCAGAAATAACACTATCCTTCATTAATATCAAATAATGAAATATGCTTACAAATAGAATGGAAATGAGACTAGCTCGGGTGATGGTAGCTTATCTCTGGGAAGAGATGTGGCGGCTACATGCCTCTGAACTGAGTTACAATGAAGCTCAAGGGTCTTTTTTATTATTGAACAATAAGAGAAAACCCTAAACAACCAAAACCCTAACCTGAGGAGATGTAACACCGAGATTTTATGGGTCCTGTTGGGGTTAGTTGGGCAACCAACTTCCCAGGGTCGTAACTTGGTCATATTATCTCTGTTTGACGCACATGATACCTCATTGGAAAGATATCTCCAAGGACTACAAGTGGAAACACAATTTCAATGAAATCACTTGGAGGAATATTGCCAAAAAATGTTGTTTATGGCCTCAAAACGGCTCTGAAAGTTCAGGGCCCAGAAAAACTGTCAAAAATAGTAAATTATGCTACAATTAAGGAAACTAAAAAATGAAAGAAACAATGGTGGGGGTCGATGATGAGCCCCGAAATTGGGTAACTTATTGGGCTCATTTTGCCTAATTGTTCTTCGTCAATCCACCATTTTTCATAGTTTATGCATGTTTTTTGAGTATATTTATGTTAGTTGAACGAATGAGGATAGTCACTTGAACAAGGAGGCTAACACGTTGTTAATGCAGATTTTTGGATGAATTTTGGACCAAGGCCAAGCAATTATGAGCCAGATGACAGCCAAGCATGAAGGAACAAGGGTGAGGATTCGTAGGAAGGGTGTCCCCTGCATTCAATGGCCCCTTCCTCGAAATCTCCACCCTCAGCTCGGAGTTTAGCAGGCCACCGAAAGGGATTCCCAAGGGCAGTCGAGCAGTGTTGAGTAAAGTGGTTGATCACTGGCAATTGGAGCAGCCCAACCCCTTGAATTAAGGAGGTCTATTGGAGACCCTCGTAGTGCATAAATAGGAAGGCTTCCAGCCTTCATAGGTTACTTTTTGGATTGTTGTTATTTTGCACTAAAGTGTTGTTATTTTCTCAGCTCATTTTGTAGCTATTGTTGTATAACTTTCTTGTGACATGATTATTTTTTAGTAATGCAAAGCAGCTTCATTTGGCATCAGTTCTGAGTTTTTCTTAGGACCCTGTAGCTCTTGGGGTTGGGCCCAACCTAAGTGCCAAGGCTTCCTTTGTGTATTGTTATTTGCTTTTTATGTCTTTGCAAAATAATTTCTATTAAGTAGATTAGAATCTTACTTGGTTATCTAGATCATAGTTGATGATTAAGAAGGATTTTCATGTTCAGATTGGTTTGATAGGTTAATAACAGGGAATATCCTCAGAAAAAGGATACCAAGCACCTCTGATCTCACCTCTCCTTCAGTGGGATCATGAGCTGGGACCAAGGTGACCTTGCTGCCACCAAAAACACTGTCTTTGCTTCACCATGCAATTATTAGTGTTAGATTCGCATCTGCCGAAGTTGATATCAGTTTTGGTTACATGTTTAGGTTCATGATTGCTTAGTTGCATAGTTACTTCACATGATTTTGTTGCAAATAGATTCTGTTCATTTTTGTTGATGTTATCTAGGTCAGATTAGGTCAAAGTAATTAGGTCAGTCTTTGTTTGTTTAGTTTGAAAAATAACTTGCAGAGCACCTGTAGCACTTCTTTATCTGCCCGTACTCCACCAATCCCATCTACTCCATCCACCAACTTGGATTCTTGCCTCATGTTTGCCACATTTGCTCGCTTTGCCCTAATTCCCATATTTTTGTGCAACATTGCTCCACTCCTCCTTGAACAAATCCAACCATCCTCGCCACTCCTCAACTCCATTCACCGAGTCCTGGACCTCCACACACCCTTATCTCACCTCCATACCCACTCCTTCACCTTTCTTCCTCCATCCATCCTCCAAAATCCCCTTTCCGAACATCTTGTAGAAAAGTACAAAACATCCTGTAGAAATTCCATAACATCCTGTAGAACCCCTGCAGACTTCTGTAGAAGCTCACGAAAGCAGTTTCTTGATAGCCAAACTCTATGAAACTCTTTGGAAAGGTGCTAGGGATCCCTTAGGCCCTCTCCAAACCTTCCTGACCTCCTGCAAGCATTTCCTCTCGCCAATCCACCTTTGCACAGTCAAAAACAGTTAAATTACATGCATGATAATTCTAACAACTTATTCAAAAATACAAAAAGATGTTTTCTTCAGATTTTACTATAGAAGTAGCTTAGACACATGCATTTTACCTTCTTATAAGTCAATGGCATCTCTTACAGTAGCTTGCATCATCTTTCTTGCATCAGTAGGGCTAGCTGGTAAAATTAGGGTTTGCTAGGGTTTGCATTTCCTTTCAGCTTTTCAGTTTCTTTTCGCAAGTAGATTAGCTTCTTTTGAGTTAGCTTTCATCCATCAGTTAAAAAGCTTCTTCTAAGAGCTCATAGAAGTTGGCTTAAGCTCCTAACGGACTTGTGCCAGCTGACCAAGTGATAGCTGCGGCAAGAGCTAGTACTTGTGCATACCGCACCGTCGCTTCCAAGTTTGTTACGAACTATCGGGTTGATAAAAGTAAAGAAAGGAGTCCCAGGAGTTGCAACATTATTGCTGCAATACTAGAGCCCACCATTCTTTTTGGTGCCGTTGACGGGGATCGAACCCAGGTCACCCGCGTGACAGGCGGGAATACTCACCACTATATTACAACCTTCTTCCAAGCAGTTTATTTCATTTCCATTCTGCAATTTCATTTCCGCAAAAGTAGACTAGACATTTCCTGCTTTCCTAGACTAGCATTTCAATTCTGCAAGTGTAGACTAGCATTTCAATTCCACAAGCGTAGACTAGCATTTCAATTCTGCAAGCGTAGATTAGCATTTCAATTCCGCAATTTCAATTTTGTAAGCGTAGCCTAGCATTTCATTCCTGTAATTTCCTTTCAGCAAAATAGATTAGTCCTTTCCTGCTTTCATTTCAATTCTGCATTTTCATTTCAGCAAGATAGATTTTAGTTAGTTGCAATTCAATCTCTTTCAGTTTTGCAGGTACAAGCAAAAAAAAAAAAA
>APFE031290633.1:59978-104523 GCA_000404065.3 Pinus taeda
TGATGACTGAAGGGACTGTGCTAGGTCATACAATTTCTCAGCAAGGATTACAGGTGGATCCTAACAAGATCGCTATCATCCAAAAGGTTCCACCTCCTCAAAAGGTCAGAGATGTTCGGAGTTTTCTAGGCTTGGCAGGATATTATAGAAGATTCATCAAAGATTTTAGTAAGATAACCTCACCATTGTTTAGCCTCTTAGGGAATAATGTTGAGTTTAAATGGACTGATGACTGCCAAGGGGCTCTGGATGAGTTGAAGGATAAGCTGGTGTTCACCCCGACTTGAGAGGTCCAAATTGGACCCTACCTTTCCACATCCACACTAATGCCTGGAACAAAGCCATAGGGGCAGCCTTAGGACAAGTTGAGGAGAAACTACCATATGCCATATACTTTGTCAGCAAAAACCTGTCCAAGGCAGAGATGAACTATACTGTAACCGAGAAAGAGTTTATGGCTATAGTCCATTCCCTGAACAAGTTTAGACACTACATCTTTGGGTATCAAACATTCATACACACTGATCATGTTGCGATTAGATATTTAATGAATAAGCCTGATGTAAATGCTCATATCATTAGATGGTTACTTTTGTTGCAGTAATTTGATTTGACTATTGTCGACAAACCAGGTAAGGAAAATGTTGTTGCTGACTTCCTGTCTAGATTGCATTTTCCTACAGGTGAAGAAGGGACAGTGGATGACCAGATGCCAGATGAACACCTGTTTTCTATCTCAGTACTCTCTCCATGGTTTGTTGATATAGCAAACTACTTGGTCTCAGCACAGTTCCCTCCGCATCTATCCTCAAAGGAGAAGAGCATAATTGTGAGGAAGAGTGCCCCATTCACTTGGATTGGGGGCAACCTATTTAAACTTGGCCCGGATCAGATCTTGAGGCGTTGTGTTAGGGAGGAGGAAGTCTTTGACATCCTCCTAACCTGTCACGATGGACCCTGTGGAGGCCACTTTGCAGCAAAAAGGACTGCCTTCAAAATTCTACAAGCAGGCCACTATTGGCCTACTCTTCATCAAGATGTCAGAAGATACATCAGCTAGTGTGACTGATGTCAGAGGATGTGGAAACCGACTCCAAGAAATGAAATTCCCCTCCAACCTCAAGTGACCTTCGAGCCATTTGAGAAGTGGGGCATGGATTTTGTGGGTCCTATCAACCCTCCTTCAAAGCAAAGGTCTTACATCATTGTGTGCACCGACTACCTGACAAAGTGGGCAGAAACAAAGGTAATCAAGGCAGCGACAGAAGAGAAAGTGGTTGAGTTCTTAAGGGGAAATATTTTCTACAAGTTTGGCTACCCAAGAGGGTTAGTCACCGATCAAGGAAGCTAGTTCACCTCTAACTTGATTGAAGACCTGCTCGCTCATCACAAGATCAAGAAAAGAACTTCCACCCTATATCATCCACAAGCAAATGGGCAGGTGGAAGTCACTAATAGAGCATTGGAAGAGATTTTGACTAAGATGGTGAGCAGCAGCAGAAAGGATTGGGTAGATCGTCTGGTTGAGGCCACCTGGGCCTACAACACCACTTGGAAAACTACAACAGGTTTCACACCTTATGAGCTGGTCTACGGGAAGAAAGATTTGTTGTCCATAGAGTTTGAGTACAACACATTGAGGGTGGCAGCTTAGCTAGACTTAGATCTCAGCCATGCTCAACGTGAAAGATTATTGCAGCTGAATGGATTAGATGAACAGAGAATGCAGGCCCTCCTCCACACAGAAGTAGTCCAACTTCAGAGGAATATATGGCATGACCGGCACCTTAATGAAAAGCAATTCCAGCTAGGAGATTGGGCGCTGCTGTATGACTCAAGATACAAGGATTTCAAAGGGAAGCTGAGGACAAGATGGTTAGGACCATATACAGTGGAGAAATGCAATGACAATGGTTCAATCCTTATCAGGACCATTGATGAAGAGCCATCCCCATGCTCGTCAATGGGCATCGATTGAAAATCTACAGGAAACGTCTTTCGAGGTAGGATTTCATTGAAACTTTAGAAAAATCAGTGTTGGTAGTCGAGCAGGGCCTTGCCTCTATTCCACCCACACCTTGATCATCATCAAAAAAAAATGGGAAATAAAAAGATCCTTGGGTGAAAACCTCTCTGTGGCGCCTAGGGCAGACAGTGAGGGTGAAAATCTCATGGAGGCACCCCAGCTGTCTCTAGAAAAATAAAAAAAGTGGAATAAAAAGATCCTTGGGTGAAAACGTCTTTGAGGTGCCCAGGGCAGATAGCGAGGGTGAAAACCTCATGGAGGCACCCTAGTCTCTCTCAAAAAAAACAACCGGCCTAATCTCTGTGAAATAATTGCAGGTTGCAGGGAATACATTGCAGGTAAGGAGGGTCGCGCAAAATGAGGATAGGTGTCCATACCAGGCTCCAGGACATCCCTGCAAACACTCCCTCCATGGCCACTTTCCTTTCCTAGAATTTGATCACATTTCAGGTCAAGATTCCCCCTTCTATAGGAAGTTATGGGCCTTCTACAGGAAGTTTTGGGCTTTCTACAGGAAGTTCTGTATATCTACAG
Organism: Pinus taeda; assembly: GCA_000404065.3. Classification (NCBI taxonomy): domain Eukaryota; kingdom Viridiplantae; phylum Streptophyta; class Pinopsida; order Pinales; family Pinaceae; genus Pinus; species Pinus taeda. Next base: position 62,539 of record APFE031290633.1, read on the forward strand.
GAATATCCTGTAGAACCTTCGGGTGAGCCAAGTTCAATTTTGAAAGGGAATCTGATGGTTAGGATCCGTTTGTTAGGCCTGCAGCCACCCCCTATTCAACCCATCACCATATGGCACCTTGTCCCACCTCTTGACACCTCTGTCACCCACCTGGTTATGTGTTCCTACACAATCATACAAGAAACCCTGTTTTCCTCAGAATGACAGCAAAAATTTTAAGTGACAAATCCAGCAACAAAGTCTCGCACACTCTACATGTCCAAGCTCCATCTAAACTCTTCATCAATGGATCTGGTCCTTGCCCGCAATATGGCCCTGCTCATTTAGCCTGCATCCCAGGAGGAGAAGCAGCTACAGGATATCCTACAGGAATCTTGTAGCGGCGGATCACTCTAGAACACATACTCTGGAGGCAGGGACAGTTGAAATCAACATAGGAAACATGCAAAAGGCTCCTCTCGATCGTGAGAACATCCTCGGCAGCCTGTGCATGCAGCATTTACAACTGAAGGATCGGATTTCAAAGCCATGCATGCAGCGTCATCAAATGAAAGAATGGGCTCTAACACCCGTGCACGAGGCAAAAGCAAGTGAGGCAGTGATTCCGAGACCCAAAGTCTGCATAGCGCGACCCCGGCCACATAGGTAAGTGTCTAACCTTATTCGTCAATTACATAAACTATATTTCAGAAACTGCATGTCTGTGAAAATGGTTCAAATTGAACGAGGATCGGGGGCTAGTCAAACTGGCCACCCTCAGCCAGTTACATGGCTTCGTGGGATCCGGACAAGCTCAGTTACATTCAAAATTTTCAACGAGCCGTGCAGCCGACACGTGTGGAGTGTCCAGTCGGGGAAAATCGGCAGACTGGCAGTGGTGGTGGCGGTTAATGGTAGAGGGGAGGTAATGGAGGCCAGGGACACGCAGAGAAATGACGGCCGTGACGTTGGATAACAGTTCGGCTCGACCACCTCACCCCCTCGCCACAAATTATGTTGCAGTTCAAAAATGTTTGGCTGAAGACTCGCACACTCGCCATTCATTTGCACTTGCAACATCCTTGGCCAAAGTACTCGTCCTCCGCTTCCGCAATCTGTTAACCCGTCGTCCTCCACCGAGCTTTTCGGCCTGTTTCAAAATTCTCCCGCATACCGAGCTCGTTCAGAGGTGCAGTGACATCCTACAGAAGCCGACCAAGCGTTCTACAGGAAGAAGTTCTATAGGAAGTACGGCATAGCCTTCCAGAGCAGAGAAGCCTAGACTTTTCTATGTCGAATTTGGAGTTCTGAGAGAGGTAGGCTCGAAAACACTCTTTCATGCATGGTGTATTTCGAAAGGTGGTGAATTGAACTATCTAGAGTAGGAGAATTAGAGATAAGTCTACATGTGCGTCAAGAATCACAGTTTGCCTGTGTGTTACACGAAATTTCTCAGTCGGTTCTGTGTCAACATTCTCCTCCAAGGTTCCTGTTAAAAAATTCTTCCTGTAGAAAAGATAATGCACTGTGAGGGATAACCTGTGTATGCAGAATTTGAACTTACACGGTTGTATGTATGCTGGGGATGAAAATTGAGCTCTGTGTCCTATCTATGGAAACCTGATTCTTCCTTCTATACTCGGACAGTAGAGTTTTAGGCAGCAAAAACATTAGAACCAGGGAATTGGTGCAAATTGAAATCTAAACACCCGAGAGATCCTTTCCTAAAGTTCAAAGGAGGAAACCCTAAAACAACAATCCCTTTCTACTCAAAGCATTAAAACAGAGCACTCTCACCATGCCAGGGGGGTTTATCAGGAAGGAACCCTCAGATTCCAGTAAATTGTGTGAAAATCCTCAGATAGTGAACCTCTTCACCCGTGCCAACTGGATGACTTTTTGTGGCAAAATTTAGGGACATGACGATGAGATAACGGAGGAATTCTTAATGTCCCTGTAACCTAAATCAAAGACACAGGCCACAGTGAACTTCAGAGGGTTGACCCTAAAGCTTACCCCTGAACTCATTGGTCGAGTTACTGGTCTGCCATTAGGGATACCCTGGAGCAAAGAGGAGAGGGCCTTAGGCCAAAAAGCCAAGAAAGAATTCTTCCTACCCGAGGAACAGTTTGCAGAAGACAAGAATGAGGTCTAGAGAGTCAGCCTACATCCTCTTTGGAGTGAATCCAGTCTCCAAATGATGAAATACATTACCTGTGAGGGGCGGTTCAGTATTGTCTACGGCTATCATTTCCAGTTGTTGAGAGAACTAAGACATGGGTTGGATCTACCTCCAGAACAGAAGTTGAGCATCCCTTATTTTCTTATGCAAACCTTAATTGAATGTGGCATGAAATTGAAGGAAGGGACATCGGACGAGTTAGCCCATCATGGGCTCATCAAGCTTTTAGTAGAAGACGCCCTCCACACCTACACTGTCCCCCTCTCCTGGGAAATTTTCCGCAGCATGTCCAGAGATGATGATATTCGAATTATGGCCGAGGAATTCACCTCATCCAGCAATGAAGAAAAGGAAAACACTAAGGCAGGAGAGAAAGCCAGTGGCAAAGAAACACAGGACAGACCACCACAGAAAGAACAGAAAGAGAAACGAGGAAAAGGCCAAGTTGTTGAGCCTAAAGCTGTGGGAGGATCAATGGCACAAACGCCCAGGGAAAACGATTGCAGAGTAGAGCAGAGAGGACTGAAAAAGTCCAAACAAAGGAGGGCACAACCAAGGCAACCAAACAGGAATTAAAAGGAAAGACCTATCTAGCCAAACAGACCGAAACAGTTTCTACAGGAAGCATGGAAATAGATTCTACAGGAAGCGTGAAAACAGTTTCTACAGGAAGCATGAAACCAGTTGAACTAGTTTCTACAGGAAGTATGGAAACAAAGCAACAAAAGGAGAAATCACCTGAGATCTTGGCCAGGGAGGAAGCAGTTGTGCTGGCTACCTTAAGCACATCTCCAAAGCAAAAGGGGAAGTGAAAAAGGGAGCCTTCCATGTATTTTAAGGCAAGAAGGAGCAAGAGGATAAAAGCTTGCAGACCCCAGCCACAATCAAAAGAGCCAATTACGATTGAAGACACCACAGCTAGACAACAGGAAATGTCTCCCCCAAAAGCATCCATCACCTATGAACAGGCAAGCCCAAAAACGTGCACCTGGAGAGAAAGGATTAAAATGATGGACACAAAGACCTCTCTACAGGATGTCGAGACAATTCTACAGGAAATGCTGGCTAGACTAAAGGAGACCGAGGAATTGGAAGAAAAGGCAACTAAATCGTCCCAGGAGGAAGAGAAGACTGAAAACATTGTGGAACCTAGCCCCCAGCCCAGCTTGGGCCCCTACTATAACCTGTTAGAGGCCGGGAAGATAATTCCCCAAAAATTCACAGTGCCACTATTATTTGCTCTAGAAGAAGAGAGAGTGAGGACCCACACTTGGATGAAGATCGCCAAGTCCAAGGGTGTGGCAGATATAGGTCCCTTGGAAGAATAGCTCAAAGAGGCAAGAAAGGAATTGGCTATGGTACGACATGTAGAAAGCAGCCAGTGGGTCAAGCTACAGGAAGAAAACGAGCCGCTTAAACAACAGTTACAGTTACAGGGACACTACAAGGAAGACAAGCCCCACACCTTGGGAGAACAGCAGCAATAGGAGGAGCCCACAATAGACAAAGAAACCCCTGATGAACAACAGAAGAGAGATGGGTTGCAGGCTGAAATAGAGGCACTGACTAGATAGCTACAGGAGAAAGAATTGCAAGCAGCACAGGAGATACAGTCTCTAAGGCAACAAGTACAAGAAAAAAAAGCCCAACTGGCTTGCATGGCCAGCTGGGCAATGGAGGCAATGCAATGTAGGCAACCCGCCAAATCATATGCCTTATACCTTAAGGATCAGTGGTTGCAGTTCCATATTAATACCTTAGCCCAAAGGGGCACCACTCCATTTCAAAACTATCATTAGTTCATGGCTTTATGTGACAGTAGCTCATTAGAGGACAAGGCCAAATTATCAGAGTTCTACTTGCACAACTTGGCCCTTCCCAACATGAATTTGTGGGACCCTAACGTTGTGGTAGGAGACATGCAACTTATGGCCATGGCCTCTTGACTAAATAATAAAGAAAAGAGAGCAACTGAGGTCCGAAATGTTATAGACAGGGAATTAAAGGAGCCACTAATGATCAGAGCAGAGCCGGAGGATCCCTCAGCACTAATATACGCCTACTAGCACTTGGCCAATGACGCTCAAGCCCTACCAGATTATATTGAGAGACAAGCTCAAGCCATATCCCATTTCAAGGACATGGAGAGACTGTTAGGAGATAATTGTGCTCATGCTTGCTCCCGGAGGTGGAATTCACTATCCCACAGCCTAAAAATAAGATAATACCACTCTCCAACAAGGATGAGGGAGGCCTTGGCGAGAGTACCCCTCTACAAACAGTCCATGTAGAATCTTCAGGCCAACTGGATTGGCCTCAAGTTCAGTCCTCCCTTGCTTTTGGGGTTTCTAGAGGGAGTCAAAGAAGAGGAGGAACACAGGCAGTGGGAAGAAGTGGAAAGAAAAGCAGGATTTCATGACCATGAAGAAGATATCACCTCGGAGGCCTAGGATGTGAGGGAGGCGATCAAGGCAATCAAGGATGATGAGCTGGATTAGTTGCTCAGAGGATGAGCAACCCATTCAGCAGGGGGGTGATGATGAGCCCCATAATTGGGTAACTTATTGGGCTCATTTTGCCTAATTGCTCTTCGTCAATCCACCATTTTTCATAGTTTATTCATGTTTTTTTAGTATATTTATGTTAGTTGAACGAATGAGGATAGTCACTAGACCAAGGAGGCTAATACGTTGTTAATGCAGATTTTTGGACGAATTTTGGACCAAGGCCAAGCAATTATGAGCCAGATGATAGCCAAGCATGAAGGAACAAGGGTGAGGATTCGTAGGAAGGGTGTCCCCTACATTCAATGGCCCCTTCCTCGAAATCTCCACCCTCGGCTCGGAGTTTAGCAGGCCACCAAAAGGGATTCCCAAGGGTAGCCGAGCAGTCTTGAGTAAAGTGGTTGTTCACTGGCAATTGGAGTAGCTGAGCCCCTTGAATTAAGGAGGGCTGTTGGAGACCCTCGTAGTGCATAAATAGGAAGGCTTCCAGCCTTCATAGGTTACTTTTTGGACTGTTGTTATTTTGCACTAGAGTGTTGTTATTTTCTGAGCTCATTTTGTAGTTGTTGTTGTATAACTTTCTTGTGACATGGTTATTTTTGAGTAATTGAAAGCAGCTTCATTTGGCATCAGTTGTGAGTTTTTCCTAGGAGCCTGTAGCTCTTGGGGTTGGACCCAACCCAAGTGCTAAGGCTTCCTTTATGTATTGTTATTTGCTTTTTATGTCTTTGCAAAATAATTTCTGTTAAGTACATTAGAATCTTACTTGGTTATCTAGATCATAGTTGATGATTAAGAAGGCTTTTCACGTTCAGATTGGTTTGATAGGTTAATAACATGGAATATTCTCAGAAAAAGGCTACCAAGCACCTCGTATCTCACCTCTCCCTCAGTGGGATCATGAGCTGGGACCAAGGTGACCTTGCTGCCACCAAAAACATTGTCTTTGCTTCACCATGCAATTATTAGTGTTAGATTCTCATCTGTCGAAGTTGATATCAGATGTGGTTACATGTTTAGGTTCATGATTGCTTAGTTGCATAGTTACTTCACATGATTTTGTTTCAAATAGACTATGTTCATTTTCGTTGTTGTTATCTAGGTCAGATTAGGTCAAAGTAATTAGGTCCTTGATTTTCCAAGTCTTTGTTTGTATAGTTTGAAAAATAACTTGCAGAGCACCTGTAGCACTTCTTTATCTACCCATACTCCAGCAATACCATCTACTCCATCCTCCAACCCAGATTCTTGCCTCACGTTTGCCACATTCGCTTGCTTTGCTCTAATTCCCATATTTTTGTGCAACATTGCTCCACTCCTCCTTGAACAAATCCAACCATCCTCGCCACTCCTCAGCTCCATTCACCAAGTCTTGGACCTCCACACACCCTTATATCACCTCCATACCTACTCCTTCACCTTTCTTCCTCCATCCATCCTCCAAAATCCCCTTTCTTAACATCCTGTAGAAAAGTACAGAACATCCTATAGAAATTCCAAAACATCCTGTAGAACCCCTGCAGACTTCCTGTAGAAGCTCACGAAAGCGATTTCTTGATAGCCAAACTCTGTGAAACTCTCTAGAAAGGTGCTAGGGACCCCTTAGGCCCTCTCCGAACCTTCCCGACCTCCTGCAAGCATTTCCTCTCGCCAATCCACCTCTACACAGTCAAAAACAGTTAAATCACATGCATGATAATTCTGACAACTTATTCAAAAATACAAAAAGATGTTTTCTTCAGATTTTACTATAGAAGAAGCTTAGACACATGCATTTTACCTTCTTAGAAGTCAATGGCATCTCTTCCAGTAGCTTGCATCCTCTTTCTTACATCAGTAGGGCTAGCTAGTAAAATTAGGGTTTGCTAGGATTTACATTTCCTTTCAGCTTTTCAGTTTCTTTTCGCAAGTAGATCAGCTTCCTTTGAGTTAGCTTTCATGCATCAGTTAAAAAGCTTCTTCTAAGAGCTCATAGAAGTTGTCTTAAGCTCCTAGCGGACTTGTGCCAGCTGACCAAGTGACAGTTGCGACAAGAACTAGTACTTGTGCATACAGCGCCGTCGCTTCCAAGTTTGTTACGAACTATCGGGTTGATAAAAGTAAAGAAAGGAGTCCCAGGAGTTGCAGCATTATTGCTGCAATTCTGGAGCCCACCAGTCGACATCAAAGAGAATTGATGGAAATGCTTCGTATAAAGGATTTGAATCTTTTCTAAATGAATTTTAAGTCTATAAATGGAATGGGAAAGTTCCTAAATAGTTTTACTTTAGTGAGTCATTGCCGGAGGAAATAGGAGTGTATGTCCAGTTTAATTATTGGTAAATCATCTGAGAGAACCATTTTATTTAAGTTTGTTAGGTATTTTTTTCTATTCACAAAGAAATAAATAAATAAAACATAGTAGTTTTATTCATGGCAAATAATAAAATAATAGAAAAATAAAAAATAGTAATTTTATTCATTGCAAATAATAAAAGTGTATTTTATGGATGCATTAACTCTTATATATATATATCTAAAAGTCACATTAAATGCTTTCTAAAATATAAGTATTGTGAAGGATAAAAAATATTTTCAAATGTAAATCTTTTAGTGTTTAAAAAATCTCAAGTTATAATAGATTTATCTTGGTGTGTCTATGCATTAATGTTATGAACACATGTACACATAAAACTTTTACATTTTAAATATGTTGTTTTATTAATAAAATGTCTACAACATAAGAGGGCTCTTTTATTAGGAAAACGGATTTTTTTAGGAAAAATACAAACAACAAAATTTGAAATATTTCTAGCTAAGAAAACTCTCCACAAAAAGTGTCTTTCAATCTTGTTGGCTAAAAAATCCTTCTTTATTTTTGCCCCTTATACTCTTCCTCAAACTCCACACACTTGAATTAATATCTTCCACCTAATCACTAATATCTCACTATCTTACTCACTAGATGTTTCTTCTCCCTTAACCTATTCTTCTTTTTATAAATTTGTATTATTAACTGAGTCCATAACCTTAATTTCCAAAATAATTGACAATTAAAATTAAACATCAACTTCACTTGAAATTAATAATTAAAATTCATTTAATTTATTAATACAATAATAACTACGGGCATTTCATTAAATTTATTTATTTATTTTTAATAAAATTCAATTACTTCAATTCATTTAATTAAAATAAATTTTTAAAACAACTCTTAAAATTGTGTAAAAGCACATGTTCATTATTGTTGTCATGGATACTTAAATTCTTTAACTTATAACAAATACTAACAAAATTTAGATCATATTATTTATCAAAAAAGTAAAAACTCTTTTAAATAACTTCCACATGCCTAAACTCTTAAAATTGTGTAAAAATACACTTTCATTATTATTGTTATGGATACTTAAATTCTCTAACTTATAACAAATACTAAACTTTCTCTTCCACATATCTAGACTCTTAAAATTGTGTAAAAGTACACGTCCATTATTATTGTTACTTAAATTCTATAACTTATAACAAATACTAACCAAATTTAGGACATATTATTTATAAAAAGAAAGTTTAGGTCATATTATTTATAAAAAATATAATATGTGTAGCAATATCAAATCATGAAATCAACCGCACAATAGAAAAACCTTTTTCATTGTATCATTATTCTTCTGAGGTAAAAAAATTCAACATTACACTTACCCATATTAGAGATATGCTAGTTATATGCTTCACTCTCACTCCATTTTTTGCTAGCTATGTGCATGATTATCTTCACTCTTAGTGCATTTTTCCATCTACATGGCTTTATGTAACTGAATGTTTAGGATTATATTTATCATGATGTAGATTTGAAGTACATTGGTGATATAAAAAGGATACGTGTTATGTAATGGAATGTTTAGGATTATATATATATATATATTATAGATTTCAAGTATATTATGATATAAAGAGGATGAGTGTTATAATAAATGTAATTGATAGGTTATTAAACTAGGGTAATTTTAAAGTTTTAATGAGATTAAATGTATATATATATATATATATAATTTGTTTATTTCAACAATTCGCTTTGTATAAAACAAAATTTATTTATATAATCATTTATATCAATTTGTTGTACTTATTGTAAAAAATTTCAAAGTTTAACTTGCACTCAAATTTCAGATATTTTTTTGGTCTTTTCATTGATTGTTGCAAACACTCAAGCTCATCTCATGAGCTTTCTTGAAGTTATTTGGACCCTTTTGCTTGTTGGATTAACTGTCATTTTTTGGCATGTTTGATTGTTGTATAATGTTTGCGAGTATTTTCTGGTGGTTTTCAAGATTGATCTTTGTGTATTTGATTTGTCTCAACCATGTAAACATTTGTCGCGTTCATACACAAATTCTTGAGCATTGTCGCACAAGTGTCGTCACGGTCGTCCTAAAGTCTATCTTAAGTGATGCATCTTGTCATGAGGCAGTCACACAGAGGGGAATGGTTTTCTTGTGTGTTCCAACGATCTATGTTGTAATATTGTCAAAGTATGCTAAGTGTGTGATCACAGTTCAAGTTTATCACAAGTCCATCTCTCTTTCCGCACTTAGCCATTTTCGGAAAATCTTACCGACCGGGAAACTTAGCTTCACCAGACCCCTATTGAACTGCACATTGCATAGTCTTAGCCCTCTTCGATGTGACCTCCCTACTTGGAACTACATAGTACGCAATCCTTTCCCTTCAGAGTTGTTATTCTGCGCAATTCCTGAGTCCAACAGCCTCCCTTGACCTCCAGAATTCCGCAGTTATGCCTCCCAATTTGCCTTGAACTACGCACTTCTCATCTTCAACCCTCAAGCCTTTTCCTTAACTGTTATAACTACATAGTGAACATAAATACCGACCTCCCTTGGCCTCCAAAAATCTGCAAATGCTTCCTCTAGTGTCCTTCCCTCAACCAGAGCTCACTACCTCCAAAAACTGCGCAGTTTTGCTCTCCAAGCCTCCCAACTGCCTAGACCACCTTGCCTCCTAAAACTATGCAGTTTGTGTTCCCGGGGCTTCACCCCGCAACCTCCACTGCTTGCATGAACTGCGCAATTTTGTCCCTAAGTGGGCACTATGCAATTTTTCTCCTCATAGGGGACTATGCAAAAATATCCCTTAGTCTAGCCTAAGCTGTGCACTATGCAGTCTTAGTGATCAAGCTCTCTCCCGGAATGTTGGAACTGCGCAATGTGTAGTCACTGGGCCCTTTCTCCCAGTCTATGACTTGTCCCGGGCTCAATTCATCGATAATAATGCATCATCTTAGACCAGGGAGTTTTCGGATTGATGTCGTCCTGCCATGAGTGAATTGCAGGAACAGGTACACTATCAAGTCATGGCAAGATGATGAAAAAGAAAAAGGAGAAGGTAAGCATGCCTAAATACTCTCTTGCAGCTGTGCTCACAAGTGGATCTAACAAGAGCAAGTAAAGAGACACAAGTTTGCAACTACCATCCAAGACTTAAGATCATTAAAGACCCTACATCACCAAGCTATGTAGAGGACAAGAGAAATCACATCCAATAATAAATCTTGCACTCAATAAAAACAATGATTTGACAATGCCACATCATCAATCCAATCCATGTCAGGAGTTTCATGTCAAGTCGTGTCATGAGTTGTCATATGCCACATCACTATTGTGGACCATGTATATTGGATTCAAATGTATTGCAAAGTGGAAGTCCAAAGGACACACATGAATATGAAGAGTCATGATATCATCAAATTAGAATAAAGACTGAAGACATTCTGAAAACAACATTAATAACTCATGAGGGTCATTATGAATTTTTGGTCATGTATTTTGGCCTTACCAATGCACTTTATACATTTCAAGGTTAGATGAATTCGATTTTCAAACCCTTCCTTAGAAAATTTGTGTTAGTATTTTTTGATGATATAATAATCTACAACAAGTCTTGGAAGGATCATGTTGACAGGGTGCACAAACTATTGGAGGAGAAACAGTTATATGCAAAAACCCCCAAATGTTTCTTTGGAGTACAAGAGGTGGAATATTTGGGTCATATTATATCTCAAGAGGGTGTTAAGGTATACCCTAACAAATTAAATCCATTAAGGAATGGAAAATCCCCACAACCATAAAGAATCTCCGAGGATTTCTCAGTTTTACAGGGTATTATCGCAACTTTGTTAAGAATTATGGGAGAATAACAGCACCACTAACAACATTACTAAAGAAAGATGTGTTTCCTTGGACTCCATAAGCAACCAAGGCATTTGAACATCTTAAAGAGGCAATGTACCAAGCACCGGTCTTAGGTATGCCAGACTTCAGAAAAATCTTTATTTTGGAATGTGATGCCTCACGAAATGGAATTGGTGTTGTTTTAATGCAAGAAGGAAGACCCATTGCTTTTGAAAGTCGTCCAATCAAAGGGAAGTATTTACACAAACCTATTTATGAGAAGGAAATGTTGGCAATACTACATGCACTAAAGCAATGGCGAACTTACCTAATGGAAAGACACTTTAAGGTAAAAACAGATCATGATAATCTTAAATATTTTTTGCAACAAATATTTCCTTCAGAAGAGCAACAAAAATGGGTCACAAAAATGTTGGGTTATTACTTTGAAATCATATACAAAAAAGGGAAGCAAAATATTGTTGTATATGCACTCTCAAGAAAGGATGAAGATGTGGAAGCATTTCTTTGTCTCATTTCTATTATCCAACCAGATTGGATAACTAAAGCAAGCAATGAATGGGAGAATGACAAAGAAGTATGGACACTCATTCAAAATTTGCAACAACATCCCAATACATTTGATACTTTTAGCTGGAAAAATGATTCATCATGGTACAAAGATCACTTATATCTTTGTAACAATTCCCAACTCAAACAAAAGATTCTTTTGGAATTGCACACCTCTCCCTTAGGAGGGCACTCGGGATTTTTAAAAACTTACCACAAGGTCAAGAAGGAAATTTTTTTAGATGGCATGAAATCTGATATTCAAAAGTTTGTGGCAGAATGTTTGTTTTGCCAACAAAGTAAAGTTGAGACAATTAAGACCTCGAGTCTGTTACAACCTTTATCTATTCCAAGTCAACGTTGGGAGGAGGTTTTAATGGATTTTATGACAAGTTTACCCAAGTCTGAAGGAAAGAGTGTCATCATGGAGGTAGTTGATAGAAAGCATGCACACTTTTGATCATTATATCATCCATTTAAAGCAAGTACAATTGTTGCTACATTTATGGAAACAATTCAAAAGCCACATGGAAACCCAAAGATTATTATAAGCGACAGAGATCCCATTTTCATTGGAACTTTTTTAACGGAATTATTTTCTTACCTGGGTACTCAATTAGCTCATAGCTCATTTTATCATCCTCAATCTGATGGGAAAACTAAGATTGTAAAAAAAAAAAATTGGAAGGATATCTTCGATGTTGTGTATCTAATAAGCAAACATAATGGGTCAAGTGGTTACCTCTAGCTGAATGGTGGTATAACACTTCCTTCCATACGACAGCAAAAATCACCCCATTTATGGCACTTTATGGATACCATCCATCGTCTGTCACATATTCTTTAAGAGAAAATTCTAAGGTTCAAGCAGTGGAAGATCACATCAAGCACCATGTAGAGTCTAAGAACTACTTTATCTTGACACCCATTGTGCTCATCTTTCCTCCTTTTTCCTATCCCTATCATCTAAATAAATGCAATAAATATGAGGTTTTGTTAAGGTAAGCCCCTACATGTCCTCTTTTTAATATTTTTTCCATATACCTTATTGTTTTATTAAAGTTTTCATTCAACTATGGAATTGACCTGATTCTGCATCTAATCCACAAATCTGCAGCTACTCCCATTGTTTACAGGGTTCGAGTGTGCCAGCTTAGCAAAGAAGTATATGGGTAAATGAATAATGATCCCCTCATGGATTTCTTCCTGTTTACTTGAACCAATCCATCAAGAAAATCGCTCTGTAACGCGGTCAACTACAAGATAATATGTCGGAACAAAGTCTGAGTTTCACAAAAAAATATCGATTTGCTTTTCCAACTAGCAAATCGATGATTAAGAGATATGATTTGGCTTGATAAGGATTGTAATGAAGATACTTAGGCTTGAATATCTCATGTTGTTAATTAAGAAAATGTTATAAGAACAATGGTTGCTCTGTGTTTTGGTGCGCGTAATTGTACGTAATTTTGAAGGCATCCTGTTAAAACTATTTTCCAATTTATAAATCTTGGTTCATATATTTCATGTTGCCCTAATTAAATTTTTTTGATTGCCTCGTGGAGGGCCCCTACGTGCATATCAAGTCTTTGACTCATTGCAAATAGATTTTCTTTGGTTTCTTAGAATTAAATTATGGACGCTCTATTTTGTGTTTTAGGATGCAGTCCAACGGAGTTCCCAATTAAATTGACATTTGTGTCAGTAATTACATTTGCTTTATACCTAGCATAGCTTGATCATTTCATTTTCTTTATACCTAGCATAACTTGATCATTTCTTTTGCTTTCTACCTAGTATAATTCAGTCATTTCATTTCACAGTTTGGTTATTTCATAGCTTACCAATCTCATTCTTGTTTTTACTTTTGCATTGGGTGAAGTTGCAACAGTTAGGAGTGACAATATTTTCTTAACAATTGAATTCAAGTATCTTTCATTTCCCAATTCAATAAAGTACATCTCCTTTATATCATTTTATGCTTTCATAGTTAGTCTAGTTTGGCTGCAGCACAAAACTCCAAACATAATAAAAAACAGTCTAATAGAGTAGAGTTAGGATCACAGTTCATCCATCCCACAAGTTTGATTTAATTAAGATTATTTTAGAATAACCAGCTAACAAATCTCAGGGATAATACTCTAATATAGACAGTAACATCATCTCCATAATGATTCTAGATTTAGACATTAACCATAACTTAAACACCTTAACAACATAAATAACTTCTAGCATATACAATGCACTTGTACTTCGTCAGTTTACCTACCCTAATCGATAATTTATGCTTACAATATAAGAACATTAAATTGACTAAACATTTTGGCGTCATTGTCGGGGAAGTACAAATAGAAGTTAAAAAAAAAAAATCATCAATTCAAAACATGATATGCGTAGGGATACAGACTCTAGAGGTATATATGTAGGACGAGAAAGAAGCTTAATTCCCACAAATCCACTCAATTCACCACGACTTCGAAATTCCATACCACCTACTCAAACACGAATTCCATTTACAAGTCAACAAAGACTTCCTGAAGTCGCAAGATTATAAATCCAATCCAAAACTTCACCTACTTCATCTACTGAAGCTGTAATTGAAGAAAATCCTACATCCCCAACTACAGGAGTAGTTTTTCTACCTTCCACTAATGAACAAATTCTAGGAGAAGAATTAGAAATTACTAGTAAAGAAGCGGAACAAGAAAATTATTTTGGCTACCCATTGATAGAGGAACCAGAAGAATTAGAAGAACCTTATATTAGTTCTGAGGAATCTGCCATGGCTGAAGAAGGGGGAGGTGAGGTACACAATGTCAATGTTGAGGAAAATAGGATTGGAGGAGGTAGAGGTAGAGGAGGAGGTAGAGGTAGAGGAGGAGGTGGAGATAGAAATAAAGGAGGAGGTAGATGTAGAGGAAATCAAGATCCTTTTGGATTTCCTATTTTTGATGAAGATACAACCCTCACAATGAAAAATATTTCACCTTCTATTCTTCCTAATTTCCATGGAAAAAGAAGTGAAGACCCAGAGACATTTCTCTTTGAATTTGGAGTATTATGCAGATCATATGATTATCTGCATGATGCTCAAAAACTGAAATTGTTCCCAGCTACCTTAAAGGATTCAACATTAAAATGGTTCATGAGTTTAGGGATGAATTCTATAATAACATGGGCACAAATGAAAGAAGCTTTCTTAGAGAAATATATAGATTATTGTATGCCTCATATCATTAAAGATGAAGTCTTCAAAATGACACAAAAGGAAGATGAAAATACTAAAGACTTAGTAGAGAGATTTGTCTATAGTATTAAAAGAGAAAAAATGGATAATTTGGCTTAGGAAACTTTGAAAGCCCTCTTACTTAAAGCTATCAAAGATAAATGGATTGATCTCCTTAACTTAACAAGAAAAGGAGACATTTCTCAATTACCATTTGCAGACATCTATGATTTATGTGTACATGTCTTAAGGGGTAAAGTACATATTGGAAAAAGTCCTAGAGGCCCTCTCTTATCAAGAATCAATAAATTTGTTGTTAGGACAGTCAGTAGGGCAGAATTAGGGAGCTTGCTCGATACTTTCAAGACAGATATTTTAGGGAGTCTAAGTGAACAAATATACACCCTTAAAATATAGAACAAGCAAAAATCCAAAAATGTTGCATTATCCATTTTCTGTCCTAAATATCGAAAGAAGCATGCCCTAAGAGAATGTCCTTTAGACTCAAAAACTATAGAAACTTGTGCCATATGTGCAAATAACCATGATACTAAGGAGTGTCCTTCTTTACCAGGTCTCAAGGTTGTATTTAATGATGAAGGGATACCGGAACAAGTAGGCCCTCTTTACTTTATTACCAAGAGACCATGGCATAACTCTCAAACAAATCAACCACAAGGCTTTAGATCACAACAATTTGCTCAGTCTTCACAAAATAATTGGAATCCATCTTGGCAGCCTTGGGCTCAGCCATAATCACAATCTTGGAATCAAAGATGGCAAAATCCTTATGGGGCTTATGCTCAATATCAACAATATTCACCATCCTATCCTAATTTTCCACCACAATTCCTACCCCAATCTAATCAAATTCCTCAAGCCAATTAATTACCTCAAGTCCAAGTTCAGAATCAAAAATCCACAGCTCTCCCTACCATTTGCACAAAAATCAAATCAATTACCAGCTCAACCACTTTCGAATCCCAATAATAAGATGTCACAACAACAAACTGTTTACAATATGGAAGGGAAAATTCCTCAAACCTAGGTAATAACTCCACTAGATCTAAATAATGTTCAGTTAATTTCTAGAAGAGTATTGCAAAGAAAACCCCCTATTGTTATTCAGGAAGCAAGGACAAATCTTCAAAAACATAAAAATCAATCTAAAGAAGGAGAAATATCTCTCCCTCAGAAAATGTTCCAATAAATACTCATGTTATAGAACAACCCTCGGTATCCATTAGACCACCTTTTTCTGAACGGTTGAAAATTAATGAAGGAGTAGAAAAACAAATCGCATTGCCTGATTATAATATGATGGATGAATTAAGGAATGTGTGTATAAAAATTCCTTTATTGCAAGCCATAAAATAAACACTGATCTTTGCAAAAACAATTAAGGAATTAAGTACTCAAACATCAGGAAGAAAAAGAAAAGATATAAAAACAATTCATTTAGTCGGGAAAATTGCAGGCATCATGATGGGCAAAACAACAATCCAAAAATATCTAGATCCAGGGAGCTCCATTGTGAAAATCCACATCAATGGAATTGAAATACCAAATGCACTGGTTGATCTAGGAGCAGCCATAAACATAATGAGTGAACAAGTTATGGATTCACTTAGGCTTCCTAACCTTCAATAACACCAACACTATTACAATTAGCAGATAGGCCTGTAATTAAACCTGATGGTGTGTTGGAAGATGTTTATGTATCCTTATATTCTTGAGAATATCCTGTTGATTTCATGGTCTTAACGCCCAAGAATAATCAAGGAGGACATCCATTAATCCTAAGAAGACCTTGGTTAGCTACAGTTTATGCTTTCATCGGTTATAGATCAGGTGACATGTTTATCTCATATGGAAATTCTACAAAGAAATTTACATTATACCCACTTGCAAAAACAACAATAGAAATAGAGAATGAGGAATGGTTAGATGATGAAGATGATATACAACCTGTTTTCACTACTGAACAAGTAAGAGAGGAGTACCAAATTTTAAATCTACTGGAAAATAATGAATCTTCCTCACATCATGGCCATAGTCAAAATTAATATCTCTCATCTAAACAAGTATCATTACTCTCTATGAAGAAATTTGGGAATTCTTCAATAGAATTTTTTCCCAGAAAAACTTTGAATATTAATGAAAATCTGGAAGAATTACAAAAGAATCAACTGGTAGAAGTTTTACAAAGACATTCTTCTGCTTATGCATGGGAATACATTGATATGAGAGGAATTGATCCTAAAACTTGCATACATCATATCTAAATTGAACAAAGTGTAAGACCATTAAGGAGGAATTACAAAAACTGCTAAATGTAAATTTCATCTATCCAATATCAGACAGTCAATGGGTTTCACCCCTAGTAATCGTTCCAAAGAAAAATGGGAAATGGAGAGTACGTATCGATTATATGGAATTGAATAAAGCAACATTAAAAGATCACTTTCCACTTCCTTTCATAGATCAAGTCTTGAACACATTGGCAGGGAAAAAGTATTTTTCATTTTTGGACGGTTTTAGTGGATATAATCAGATTCAGGTAGCACATGAGATCAAGATAAAACCACATTTACTTGGCCATGGGAAAATTATGCTTACCGAGTACTTCCCTTTGGATTATGCAATGCCCCAGCAACATTCCAAAGAGAAGTCCTTGGAATTTTCTCTGATCTTATTCATGATTGTGTGGAAGTGTATATGGATGATTTCACAGTTTATGGAGATTCTTTTAACTAAGCACTTGAAAATTTAGGAAAAATTCTAATAAGCTGTAAAGAAACAAATATTTCATTAAGTCATAAGAAATGTTTTATGATGTTTAATGAAGGGATTGTTTTAGGTCACTATATTTCAGGAGATGGAATTAAGGTAGACTCATCTAAAGTTGAGGTCATTTATAAACTATCAATGCCAAATTGTCAACGAGGTGTTAGGATTTTTCTTGGTTTTACTGGTCATTATAGAATATTTATAGAAAGCTTCACAAAAATTGCATCTCCACTCTTTAAAATACTTACCAAAGACTGTGAATTCAGTTGGATTATTGATTGTCAAGCAGCCTTTGAAACTTTGAAAAAGAAAATTTCTGAAGCACCTATCTTAAAAGGACATAATTGGAAATTGTCTTTCCATATACTAGTTGATGCTTCAGATATAGCCTTAGGATCTGCGTTAGGGAAAAAATACCTTACTCCTTATGCAATCTATTAAACCAGTAAAATTTTAACTCCAATCGAGCTAAATTGTACTGTAACTAAGAAGGAGTTCTTAGTTGTACTTCATGCCATTAACAAATTCAGACATTATATAACTGGCTATGAAACTTTCATTAACACAGACCATTCTGCCATTACATATCTCATGAATAAACCAATCACTAATGGAAGAATAACCAGATGGCTTTTATTGTTACAAGAATTCAACATCACCATTCTAGATAGACCCAGAAAACAAAATACAATTGCTGACTTTTTATCTAGAATTCATAATGATAATAATGATCAACTTGTGGAGGATAAATTTCCCGATGAATATCTTTTTGTAGTATCTATTAAATCACCTTGGTATGCAGATATTGTTAACTATTTAGCTACAGGGAAAATACCATTTCATTTGTCTCCTAGAGAAAAAAGGAAGATAGTTCACAATAGCACATCTTATTCATGGATAAACGACGAATTATATAAAACAGGACCAGATCTCCTCAACAGAAGATGTGTTCAAGAAGATGAAATACCGGAAATACTTAAAGCATGCCATGATGAACCATGTGGAGGACATTTTTCTGATAGAAAAATTGCTTATAAGATCCTACTTTTAGGATATTATTAGCCTTCCATTTTCAAGGATACCAAGGAATATTTTAAAAGATGTGGCAGTTGTCAAAGAATGGGCAAACCTACTCTTTCAAATGAAATGCCATTACAGCCGCAGGTACTCATTGAACCATTTGAAAAATGGGCACTAGATTTTGTTGGTCCAATCAATCCACCTTTAAAGCAAAAAAGGTATATCCTGGTATATACTGATTATGTCGCTAAATGGGTAGAAGCTAAAGCACTTCTTTTTGCTACTGAAAATGTTGTAGTTTCATTTATTTTTGAGGATATTTTTACTCATTTCGGTGTTCCAAGAGAAATTGTAACAAATAAAGGGACACATTTTACATCCAGATTAGTGCAGAAACTTGTGGAGCAGTACAAAATCAAGCATCAAAAATCCACTCCATACCATCCACAAGCTAATAGGCAAGTTGAGTCTACAAACAAGGTGATTGAAGCAATTTTTACCAAGACTGTACACTTAAATAGGAAGGAATATGCAAAAAAAAAGCTTCCAGAAGCTTTATGGGCTTATAGAACTACATGGAGAAGTACTACAGGACATACTCCCTGTGAACTTGTTTATGGGAAGTAGGTCTTACTTCCAATAGAGTTCTAAATCTAGACCTATAAAACAGTAGTCCAGTTGGATCTTGACTTATCAGAAGCACAAAAGCAAAGGATGGGACAACTTAATGAGCTTGATGAAATAAGACAAGAAGCCCTCCAGAAGACCAACCTAGTTCAGCATCAGAGATCCAAGTGGCATGATAAGTACATTAAAGAAAGGAAATTCCATCCAGGAGATTGGGCATTACTCTTTGACTCAAAGTTCAAAAATTTCCAAGGAAAATTCCGAACTCGCTGGCTTGGACCTTATGAATTTGAAAATGTCTTTGACAATGGTGCAATTAGAATTAGGACTATTAATGAAGAGAAAATTCCTCTTTTAGTGAATGAACATTGACTTAGACTTTATCAAAAGCCATTGACAAAAGAAGAATTTGTCAAAATTTTCCAAGACAATTCAGAATTGAAGATGGTTGAGAAGAATTCTTCTTCCTTTCCACCTTAGAAATTTTATTTTTCTCTATATAATAAATAATATAATATATATATAATAAAAATAAAATAAAAATGTATAAACATGAAAACCAACATGTTGTTGGCATGCTTATACAAAAAATATGAAGTGAAAACCAACTCTTGTTGGCACCTTAAATTTTCTCTCTTTACCATTTCTTCCTAAAAAAATGTATTCCTTTTTCCTAAGTATCCCTTTCTTTTAAAAGAATAAAAATCTCTCAGCTACAGAATTAGTGACTTTTTGCAGCTCAAACAAGTTTATGCAGCTCTAATAAGATTTATGTAGCCAATTTGACAGTAACACTTGATGGCTTAGATTGAAGAATAAATTACTCCTTTTAAGTACAAAGTACCTACAGAAGATATCAAAGGACAAATAAGGGTTAGCAAATCAGTTGAAGGTATGTAATACTTTAATTTTACAATAAGGATTAATATATTGCATGTATGAATTATGTCGACATAATACTACCGAAATAAAACGAAATCATTGCAAATCATGGGCAATAACCGCTTGTCAAATCCATTATATTCCACCATTTCTAATTCATGTCTCGTCCTCATTTCGAATCCATCGATTTAATCACCAAATCATTAAATTGAATGTGTCCCAACGGCTAACTCATTTCTGCAATCCTTCATTATAATTCACTCGTTCTCTCATTTCTCCAAATTCATACAGCCTCTCCATCTCTCTCCATCATAGAACGAAACCCTAACAACACCATTCTTCCATGTCAAGTAAACAACTCTTGAGACAAAGTATCTTTCACCATGGGAGTTATTGTCTGAACAGAACCAACGGGTGAGAAGTTTTTGGAAGGATACCCTCAGACCAAGGAACTGTTGCAAAAAGTACAATGGTTACAATTCATAGAAAAATTTGATGGATTTCACAAGGAGGTAACGAAGACTTTTACATGTTCTTTTGATGAAACAAAGGTTGAAATAGGAGATGTCAAGTTCGCCATAACAGAGTCCCTAATTGCATAAGCTACCGAATTGCCCAGAAGTGGAGAAAAGTAGTTCAAAAGCAGAGGAATTTAAGAAGAAGATTGGAAAATCTTATTGAAAAATCCAAATATGGACACTAACATCTTCAGAAAAGGTATTCCTAGTTCAACCCTTAAAAGTAAATGGAGAATTTTTCTCCTTGTACTTCAAAAATTTATTATGTGCGAAGGTCGATTTGGATGCATGTTTTTCTACCATATTGGGATAATGATGAATCTCCCTGAAGAGCATCAAATGAATCTTCCATATTTCCTCTTGCACAGTCTTAAGAAAATGTAAATTAATGTTCAAAAGAAAATTCAATTTATAGACAATATAATGTACCATCATGGATTGATAAAAATCTTGGTTGAGTTTCACCTTCAGAGTATAGGTGACAATTGGGAAAACTTTCTAGTAAGAAATCATTTTGAAGAGAAAATTCCTTAACAGTCAAGTGGTACTGAAACCCTCAGATAAAGGAAGAGAAAAATGGAAACAGTAAAAGAACAGGCACCCCAGTCCCAACAAGAATTATCATAGGATGAACCACCCCTTGTAGATATTTTACAAAAAATGAAAAAAGGGAATCTTAGAAGAAAGAAAGTCAGCAAAAAAATAGAAATTTTATCCCAAACCAAGATCCTTCCTCATAAAAAAATCCAAAAGCTAAAGAGAAGAAATATCAGGGATTGCCAACTACAGGTTTAAGAAGAAGTACCATATTGAACACATTCCAAAAAGAAACTTCAAGAGTTGCAGAATATATCGATCTTGAGACGAAAGAGCAAACTAAAAACCTCGAGGACTCTCCAGGAGAATCACTGAGACTATCACCAAGGATGTCACCACCCCTCTTTAGTTCATCTCCAAGAAGTCCAGTACATAGGCCAGGTGTTGATCCTGTTCAGCAAGAAATTTATGATTACATAGAATCATTAGAGAGAAAGAAAGCATCAACCAAAGGGTCAATCCAAAGTCCAGGAGAAGGAAGTAATCAGTTTAATGAGCCATAAGAACCTTCAGCATCTAATGTTTTAAAGCGACAAATCTTTGAGCTGGAGACATTAAACATATACCTTAAAAATGAAAATCAAACATTGAAGGCACATTAATGGAATTCAAATCTCCAAATGTGACAACCTTATTCTTCACTTACGTCTATGGTACAAAAAGAACAAGAAGTTGAAGAAGAAAACAGGGCAATGCAAAGATAAATCATCAACCTAAAGTATAAGATCCTTGTGAAGAAACCAAGAATGGCAGTGGCTGCCAAAAATAAGAAGAAAGTAAATTCTGAATGTGATAGCAAGAATGTAGAGGAGAATGACAATGTTGAGTTGTATGAGGACATACAAAACCTCTAGTGTAGGGAAATGTAGATTCCAAGAACTGCTTTACCTTGACACCCTTTTTGCTCATATTTCCTCCTTTTTCTTATCCCTATCATCTAAATAAATGCAATAAATATGAGGTTTTGTTAAGGTAAGAACTTACATATCCTCTTTTTCATAGTTTGTCATATACCTTATTGTTTTATTAAAGTTTGCATTCAGCTATGGAATTGACCTGATTCTACAGCTAATCCACATATATGTAGCTACTTCCATTGTTGACAGGGTTCGAGTGTGCCAGCTCAGTAAAGAAGTATATGGGTAAATGAATAATGGTCCCCTCGTGGATTTCTTCATGTTTACTCGAACCAATCCATCAAGAAAATCGCACTATAACGCGATCAACCATGACAGTCAACTGCAAGATCATTCCAGTTTCACGAAAAATTATCGATTTTCTTTTCCAAATAGAAAATCGATGATTAAGTGATATAATTTGGTTTGATAAGGATTGTAATGAAGATACTTAGGCTTGAATTTCTCGTGCTGTTAATTAAGAAAATGTTATAAGAACAATGGTCGCTTTGTGTTTTGGTGTGTGCCACTGTATGTAATTTTGAAGACATCCTGTTAAAACTTTTTTCCAAATTATAAATATTGGTTCATACATTTCATGTTGCACTAATTAAAGTTGTTGAATGCCTCGTGGAGGGCTCCTACATGCATATTAGGTCTTTGACTCATTGCAAATATATTTTCTTTAGTTTTTTAGATTTAAATTATGGATGCTCTGTTTTATGTTCCAAGATGCAGTCCAATGGAGTTCATGATTAAATTGACATCTGCATCAGTTATTTCATTTGCTTTATACCTAGCATAGATTGATCATTTCATCTACTTTATGCCTAGCATAACTTGATCATTTCATTTGCTTTCTACCAAGTATAATTCAGTCATTCCATTTCACAGTTTGGTTATTTCATAGCTTATGAATCTCATTCTTATTTTTACTTTTGCATTGAGTGAAGTTGCAATAGTTAGGAGTGACAGTGTTTTCTTAGCAACTGAATTCAAGTATCTTTCATTTCCCAATTCAATAAAGTAGATCTCCTTTACATCATTTTATGCTTTCATAGTTAATCTAGTTTGGTTGCAGCATAAAAATCCAAACATAATAAAAAAGATTCTAACGGAGTAGAGTTAGGATCATTGTTCATCCATCCCACAAGTTTGATTTAATTAAGATTAATTTTAGAATAACTAGCTAGCAAATCTCAGGTATAATACTCTAATATAGACAGTAACATCATCTCCATACTGATTCTAGATTTAGACATTAACCATAACTTAAACACCTTAACAACATAAACAACTTCTAGCATATACAGTGCACTTGTACTTCATCAATTTACCTGCCTTGGTCGATAATTTATGCTTGCAATTTAAGAACATTAAATTGACTAAACACATCAACAACAAGTTCTCCAACTCTTAAAGGATAACCTCCCTTTGGCACCTAATCCAATGAAACAACAAGAAGATCAACATCGCATTGAAAGAAGTTTTGTTGTAGACGAATAGGTATTTTTATGGCCACAACCATACAAACAAATGTCCCTCAAGCAAGCTAAGAAGGATAATAAATTATCACCAAAGTACTATTGTCCTTACAATGTGTTGCAAAATATTCGTACTATGGCATACAAATTGGAGCTTCCTGCATCTTCCCGGGTGCATCGAGTTTTCCATGGTTAAAGAAGGTTATAAGTGACAAGCTCTCAGTTCAAACAATATTGCCAGAACTTGATGAGGAAGGAAAAATCATATTGGAACCTGAAGCAGCCACAGAAACAATAACTCGACAGCTGCGAAATTGATCAATTTCAAAGTATCTCATGAAGTGGAAGAACTTACCCGTTGAAGATTCCACCTAGGAGGACGATAATTTTATACAAAAGCATCTAGAACTACTCAAACGTTGAGGACAACACTTTTTTGAAGGAAAGGGGCATGTTAGGTCCCCATAATAGTAATGTAGCCCCTTATTGTTATTGTAGTGTAACCCCCTTATTGTTATTTTTGTATCTGTGTAGTCCCCATATTGTTATTATTGTGCCCCATAGAAGCCCACTATTGCTATTGTTGTGCCCTTACATTACTATTGTTATGTAGACTCTATTTATATTGTGACCCCTTACACTCCTATATATAAAGGAGGTTTTTTCATTTGAATCATTCAAGAATTGTTCATTTATGTAATGTAAAGGAGGTTTCCCCCATGAAGAGGATAATTTTTAAGTCGTTGGTCTATCTATTTGTGAGTTGGTTGCATAACACCCTGACTTGGTTGGATCTGCATATGTTAATAAGAGACCCTTTCCTCTTATGTTTTGTGAGTAAATGTACTTGTTATTATATGGATTTGATGGTTGTTCTATTGTTGTTATTTATCTTGTTATGTGTTGTCTATAAGTATGGTTTTATGACCGTATTGAGTTATGGCTCTCGTCATGTTTTGGTTAGTAGATGAAATGTTAATGAATGAATGACTTAATATATGATAATGCATCTAATGTGAGAGGGATTCAAATGTTCTTAACAATTCTTAGATAAGTATGAGGTCCCTATATTCAAATGTAATTTTATGACTTGTATGTTACATGTTCATGATGCGTTTGATGAAATGTCTGTCATGGTTAGGATGAGTCAGGTCAATTCCTTGTTCAAGTTTTGCATTAGAGACATTGTCTTCTTGTTATTTATCATTTCTGAGAATTTCATCAAGTTATGGGTAGGGGCCTAAGTCCTAGCCCTAAAAAAAGTGGCTCAAAATTTGAGGTCACTAGCACAAAACTGCCTGAAAAAGACTGCAATTGCATGGAGGCCTTGTTGTGGGAGTGACTCGAGGGTTTCAATCGCTTGGAAGTCTTGTCATGGGAGAAAATGGGGGTCTATTTAAGTCAAAAGGCAAGTTAAATCAGGGATTAGGCACCTCGAGTGGTTGGTTAGCCTATGGGGTTCTTGTAGCTCATAAGGAAGGTAAGTTTGGTTTTCGTATGTCAATTCCACTCCCTTAACTATACCTGGAGAGTTGAATCATATCATAGTAAATCTTCATCACATGTTTAGTTTGGGTAAGTATGGGAGGAGGATGGTTACAGAGTCATATAAGAGCATGGTTCGACACCAGGAATGGATGGGTGGGATGTGTTTGTCGTGCATATATGTGTTTATTATGCTTGTGGTATATGTGCTTGTTATGTATGCATGGTGGTGGTCATTGTTACAATTGTGTTGTCATGAGGAAGTTGATGATGTTGTTTTTAGGATGTGGTTGTCGTGAATGCATGTTGGTTGTATATGCATGTCAATGTCTATATGTTACTATGCATGCATTGGCATGATTATGGTTGTCGTGCATGAGGTCATGGTATGTAGTCAGCATTGTAATGCAAGGTAACTAGGATGATGATTGAGATGATGTTCATATACTGCTATGATTATTTTTATACATGTATTGTGCTAATCTGGTTGATCTTGCAGACGAGATATCCTCCCTTAAACTATACTGAGGTGTGTTGGTTATGTTTATGTTTTGGTTTAGCTAACATGATTTACTTGCAAGAAGAAGAAGATCAAATATGATTAGCAAAATGGTAGACTACAGTTCATGAGACTCTCCCTATAGATCATATGAGCAACATGGTGATGGGTACTCTCCTGACATGGCAGACACTTTGAGAAGATTGATGGCAGAAATAAGGAGTTGCAAACCAGATAATGACAAAATCATTCAATCACAAAAGAGACTTGTCAGGGAAAAAGAGAAACAAGCATAGGTTAATGCAGTCATCCTTCATAGCTTGTCAGACTTGCAAAGACAGGGACCACTTAGGATCAGCCATGGACAAGAGGACATGACTAATGGAGCATATGGTAGCAAGTATCATTGTGGGCATAGGTCAGATAGAGATGACACAGATAGAGATGATAGGTTCTTAGATGCACTTGATAGACAAGGCAGTGGACATGGGCTTTACTCTAGTTTTGGTTCAGACAGGTACCATTCTCATTATCACTATCATCATTATAGGAGGAGTGACCGGGGATATTTATTGGATGAGTTCAAAAAAGAAAAGGCACCTACATTTAATGGAGAAATGAAGAAGTCACAAGATGTAGAAGCGTGATTGCTTGGGATGAATAAGTTCTTCAGATTACATGATTACTCAAAGAACATGAAGGCCATAATAGCTACGTTTAGTCTCAAAAGGTAAAATAAACATTTGGTGGGAAGATGTAAAGTATTTCAGAGGCATTCATGAAGAGGAGTTGACTTGGAGTGAGTTCAACATACTTTTCAGAAGAAATATCTAAGAGATACTATGAAGACAGGGAAAAATAATTTAATGAGCTGAAGATGGATCCATGAACGATGAGGAGTACACTAGCATCTTCTTGGAATTGTTAAGGTATGTACCTTATTTGAAGCAGGAGAAAGCGAAGATTCAGAGATTCATAAGTGGGTTGCTGGGAGAATTCAAATATAGGATTGAGTTTGATGAGCCTAGATCATTGGAGGAAGCCATCATAAAGCTAAAGAATTATTATGAGAAATTGAAGCGCATGTTTGAGACTAAGTATGATTGGAAAGGTAAGGAGAAGAACAAAGGAAAATGGGATAAGAATCAAACAAGGCCTCGAGACATAGGTAACAAAGATAATGCAATGTCGCCTAATAAGTTCAATGCATTTGATAGAGGGCAGGGATTTTAGTTTGAGGAGCAAAATAAGGGTGATGGCAAGAAGCCTTTACAGTGTTGGACTTGTGGCAAAGATCATTGTAGGAGAGATTGTTCACAACATCAGGGTGGTAGACCGTAGATTTACAGTTCTCAAGAGGAGAAAACAATGGGGGATGTTGGACAAATTATTCCTCATATTTATGCAGCGTTGGATAGTAGGCAAGCAGATCACCTGACATCTATTATCGAGATGGATGGTAAGCTTTGTGATCAAGTTGTTTCTATTTTGATTGACACTAGATTTAATTATAGTTATGTCAATCCTGACCTGGTGGATAAGTGTGGTTTGAATAAAGAAGTACATGCATAATCTTGGTTAGTGCAGTTGGCTAGAAGTACAAAGAAGAGATTTCATCACTAGGTAAGAGCTTGTGCATTTGAGTTGAATGGTATGCCTACGTCAACACATTTGGTTGTGCTTCCAATAGGATCATATAATACGTTTTTGGGTATGGATTGGTTGTATCTTCATAGTACTAAGGTGGATTGTTACGAGAAGGCCATTGAATGCTTAGATAACAATGGAGAACAAATAATCTTGCAAGGTAAGAAGAAGGCTACATTAGTTAGAATGGTGACAACTATGCATGCGAAGCACAACCGTAGGAAAGGGTGTGTGTTATTCACAGTGCATATTTCTAGTGATAAAGGTAAGGAAGTTAAGGATGCAGAAGTCTTAAATAGGTACCCAGTTCCACAACAATTTAAGGATGTATTTTCCCAAAGATTCCAGAGTTACGGCCTCACAGGAAAGTGGACTTTTCTATTGAATTAGTACTAGGGAAACACCAACATCAAGGCACCATACAGGATGTGCACACCAGAGTTAGTGGAACTAAAGTTGTAGTTGAAGGAAATGCTTGACAAGGGATACATTAGGCCAAGTGTATTGTAGGTTTTAACCCTGTACATAAATTACCTACAGAGAAAATCTAAAAACAGAAAATAAACAATGACGAGAATATAAAACAAATACACAGATATTTTCCCTTGGATCCCAAAATCGAGACTACTAGATTGAGTTTTCGTTATATTCCTTTCAATGTTATAATACATATATATACATTTCGAAGCATTCATAAACCCCAATATGTTAAGCCTGGATTAGAACATAACCATAGTTCCAATGGCCGGATCTACAAAATACCATGAGTAGAAAACCATCATGCCCAAAACCATGTGCAGAACTCACGCACAAAACCATAGGTAGGTCTGCCCAACTAATAAAGGATCCAAAAAAAATCTCGTGGCGATGTCCCAGTGTTGCACAAAAATTGTCACTTTGACATTCTGCAATCAATGTGAGTCTATCACCACTCATACCTTCCTCCTTTGCAAGTCTTAAACCTCGGTTCTTCATATCAAGCCTTGAAAATAAGAGAAAGACCTTAAAAATCTCTAAAGCTCTGGTTTCGCACTTTCTCTTAGCATTACCTGGGTGCGAACCCCTGTAAAAGTTAAAAAGGTGCAAGTACATTCTTAAAAACTCACTTTGAGTCATTTCTAGAAGCTTCTAGAGGGAATCTTGAGGTGGCAAGTTCGCTCCTTGAGGGTTCATGCATCCCATATCTTAAGGAGCTAACCCCTTGATGTGAGAAGCTTATCCCTTTGAAGGAGGAATCTATCACTTCAATGGTGGACCTGTAACCTCCTTCCTTTGCACTATAAAATGAAGCATTGGGCTGGCTACTTGGGAGGTTGAAAGCTGAATATTTTTGAGGGTAAATGCTGCTGGAACTTAGTATTCCTAATTGAGATTTTGGGAGGAGAGATTGCATACCTTTTGATCTCATTTGGAAGAGAGTGAGGCTTGTCAAAGTAGAGGAGATTCCTGTTTGGACCCTAGGAAGAGCTTGTACAGCATCAAGGCACCAAAGGTTGTAAAGTTTTTCTATTTCAAAGTTAATACAATCAAGTTTATTTTTCTCAATAAGCTGTGTTTTATGGTTTATTTCATGGATTCCTTGATCACCATGATGAACATGATTTGTTATATTAGCTATGCAGGTGTTATTTGATGTGTGCTTATTTGTGATTGCAAGTTCTTAAAAGGAAACTCTTTTGAAGTTGTTGGAGCATGGCTACCACAAACTAGCGTTGGACTTAAGGTAGGGTCTAAAACACCTCTTTAGTTTTTATTAATGAATCGCAATATGTTTAGAGAAAGGTAGATTTGCTTGTCCTGCTTGTTGCTAGATATCTGTTGATACTAGGGAGATCGGTCTTGTCCGCAAGAATGATTTATCCGGCCAACAAATTGGCGACTCCGCTGGGGAACTGGATTTGGTTTTTTAATTTTCCTTTATCTTTGACTTGAGACACTTGATTTTTGTTTCTGTTTTTGCTTCATGTGTGTGGGATTGGGTAGGTTTTAGGTCTTATATTTTTTTTGTTTTTTAGAAATTTTTACGAGGACCGCACATTCTGTTTGTATTACAGTGCGGACCTCTTCGCACTGTTACTTTACTCCATAGAGCAGTACCGCATCTGGTTTTACTGGAAGCCTGCGAACCCTGTCAAAATTTTTGAAAAACCTAAAATATTTTCGTCCAGTTAAGTTTAGATTCTTTTTATCACTTTTAGTCTCTACCTAGATCTACATATATCCTGTTAAAAGTCTCTCGTGAGTAAGTTCCGTTGGTATTGTGTTTTAGATGACTTTCTAGAAGTTTTTGCATGCTTGGATTGGTTTTCACTCGGCCTTTGTAGTGACTTAAGGATTAGAAGCCTAAGAAACCTTAGATCACCCTGGTATCTTTTGCCTTCTTGATGATTCTGGCTAGTTTGTGAAATCTTCCCTTGGTGAGAAATAGATTTAGTTTCTCTTTGCAAATCTTTGAACGAACATGGTCATAAGTTGTGAATTTCATTTTTATAAAAGAAAACATAGCTGGGTGTTTTTTTATTAATTTGTTATTCTGAACGAATTAATCCTTAGTTTACTAAATAACTAAGTAAAACATCCTCAAAAACATTTGAAGCTTTTATTTCAATTAGGTTTTTAGAAGTTTAGATCTCAAGATTAGATTATTCATAGTTTTGAGTGTGTTTTCTAGAAATCATAGATTCTCTTTTGAAAGAATTGTTTTCTGTAGTTTTGAGTGTTGAAAAGAAAAGGGATTTATTTTGTGAGCATAATTAGTAGCTTTGTTTTGAATTTATTGAAAAATACAAGAGATTTTCTTTTCGTTTATATGTTGAAGGAAAGATTTGTTTTTCAAGGAATTGCATTCTCAACTCTTTCTTTAGCTAGAGATTCATTGAAAAGAAAAACGAATTGTTTATCATCTTAGGTGCATTTTTTAGTGTTTTTGGAGTCGAGTCTTCAAACCATCAAAGTTTCATCTCCATACCTATTGACTTAAGAAACAACCAATAAACATAACGCTTAATTAAAATTAATCGAGCAATCTTTTTATTTCTAGGGCTCTTATCACCAATATAGCTTAGGCTAGTATCTTGGAGTAGGGAGTAATTAACTCTCCAAGATAGTTAAAACAAACAAGTAGCTTGCGGTAGGAAATAAATCGAATTGTAATTGATATAATCTGGGAAGCTCCTCTTAAAGGAGTTAATCACGAGATCATGTTCGAACCTTTGAGACAATCAAGTCTGTCTCATTGGGAAAGATAGAAGATTTTCCCGTATTAAAAACGATAAACGTCAGATTAACCATTGTCGAGGAGCCTGGGGTCACTTGCTGGTAAATCTCGGATTAATCATGTCGAGAAGCCTTCAAGGGGATTAAGCTTTGCTACTCTTCCCTTGCGCGTAGATCGGATCGTAGACTGTTCTCCCAGTTGTATTTGTTATTGTTGGTAACCATAGTGACCATAATCTTAAGATTATTTCCTAAGGTGACGGTGAAGGAAGGGTCTCACTGTACCTGGAGCAGACATCGACTAGACTCACTTGGACTCTTTGGGGGTTCTCTTCACTCGAGACGGTTTTGTGAAGAAACTTGTGCCAGTCTGTTTCATTAAGCAGGTTGACGGGGTAACTGTTCCAACCACCATTTCTGTATTGAATTCTACGACGTTGGATTTCATCACCAACTAGTGTTTTCGGTATGGAAAGTTACTGTTTGTGAGTGGTTTGAACTCTTAGATTGTTAGGCGTGTGATTCAATTGTTTGGTTCTTTAGAGACTTTAGGTGGTTTTATTGATTTTTTCTTTGTTTGCGTGTGAAGTAATTAAATATTTAATCGTGGTTGAATTACCGAGACAATCTCGTAGACTTCAGGGGCAGCCTCCCGAATATACACCAAGTCAGCTTGAAGGGCTAAGAGCTCTTGTAACACCTAGTGAAAGTAGAGTTGGGTCACCAAAGGCCGGAGAATCATCTTTAATTATTCACCTTGATTATCAAGTTCCAGCAACAGAGTATATTTTTGAACCAATTTCATTTTCCGAAGTTACTGGTAGTATTTCTCCTCCTAGTGAATTAATTGAGGAACCTGAAATTTTTGAACCTGAAACTGAACCTGCTGCTACTCCATCCTCATGATTTGCTTCTCCAGCTTCTAGTGGTCCTGGTTCACCTAGGGTAGGAAGTGTCATTACCCAAAATCTTCCTTCTGGACTCATTTCTATTGAAGAACTTGTTAGTCCGGACGAAGATATAACTCTCCCTAAAAATCAACCAACTTTAGAACTTACGGAGTGTGAATCAATCTTCTACAGTCCTTTTAGAAGTGACACTTGGTACGTATCATTGACGAACTTTTTAGAAAATACGGGTCTTACTTCTTCACCACCTCGTATTCCTTTTCATCCTACGCCCAGAGGTTATTATCCTCCTTTGAATATGTCAAAGCGGTCATCCATGTTTTCTCAAACTCCGGAAACATTTTTAAATGGCAGTCCTTCTGTTCCTTCTGGGTATAAGTCACTTTCTGGTACTTTTTCAGGAGCGTCTCCTCAACCCATCAAACATGGGGTATCAACTGGTAATAATGGAACTCAACCATTGAGCGTAGAAGAAATTCTTATGATGTCTGGTGCTATTCCATATCCGCAACCTCAAGGTAGTCAGTTATCGCCTGGAGGGCAACCTCAAGGTAGTCAATTACGACCTGGAGGGCAACCTCAAGGTAGTCACTTACTGCTTGGGGGGCAACCGCAAGGTGCTCAATTACCGCCTGGGGGGCAACCTCAAGGTATTCAAATACCGCCTAGGGGGCAACCTCAAGGATAATACATACCTTCGAGACAGTACATACCTCAAGGTCAACCCCAGACTCAGTATATACCTCAAGGTCAACCCCAGTATCAATATATACCTCAAGGTCAACCCCAGTTTCAGTACGTGCCTCAAGGTTATCAACCTCAAGGTCAGTACCCAACTCAAGGTTTCCAACCACCTTCTGGTCAACCATTTGTTCAAGGAGCTGGAAATGTACCTTTCAATTATCAGTCCCACACTCAACCTGGTTATGTTCCTCCATATGCTCAACCTGTTATGGGTCTTTACCCCGGAATGAATATAGTGTGGGATCCATCTCAAACTCAACAGGTTTTGCAACCCAATGTGTAGTTGTCATCTCAACCTGGACAACCTTTGGTTTCTCATCCAACCTAGCAACCCATCCAACCTACTATTAAAACTTCTGCACCTGGTGTAGTTCATCAGTCTGAGCCTAGTTCACCTCGAACTCCCCCTCAAACGACTGCTACAACTGTTGCAGCTTCTGTTCAATCTACCCCACCTACTTCTGGAGTATTAATAGCTCTGGTTTCTACTGTTCCTGTATCAACTCCTCAGACCTCTTTACCACAGTATGGACCTACAATTCAGACTTCAGTTCAAATGCCTGTAGGACAACCTGGTCCAATTACGGTTGTCACAAGTCAACCACAATTCACTTATCAACTGTACCAGGGACAATATCAATATGGTCCTGTTGTGCAAAACCCAGTTTATCAGTATCAACCATACCCTGGGTATACTTATCAGCAACCTCAACCTCAACAACCCCAGTTTGGTCCAGTTAATCCTGGTTTTCTGGGAGGATATAATATTCCTAATGCAAATCCAATTCCTGGATATCCTCCTCATGGAGCTAGTCTTGTGACCCAAGATTTTCGAGACCCTAACCGTCAGTTACCATTTATCGCAACTTTGGATTTACCCGATTTGTCGCACCTTACGAACGATCTAATTTACTATCTTCGGTATTAGCCACAAAAGCCTAATAAGTTGCCCAGTGATATCCCGAAGTTTGAGGGTAAGCCAGGAGAGGGTCCGTTGAAGCATGTGATGGCTTATCACCTTTGGTGTGCATCAAATTCCATTATAGATGATTCAATTCGCTTACGGCTTTTTCAACGCACTCTAATTGGTCTCACAGCCAAGTGGTACATTGAGTTACCACAAAGCTCTTTTTGCAATTTTAGTCAGTTGGCCACTTCGTTCTTAACTCATTTTCAGTTGCCGGTCAGATATGACAATGGCACGGAATTATTAACTTCATTAAAACAGTCAACGTCTACATATATTTCAAACCATATTCATGAATGGCGACGTCGACGACGTTTAGTGAAAGTTTTTATCCCAAATCAAATTTTGGCAGAATGGTTTGTTAAATCATTATTACCTAAGATCACTGAGGATGTAGCTAAGGCAGGAGTTGTTACTGAAGAGCAAGTAATTGCTCAAGCTCAGTACCTTGAACTCATTTATACGCAGTCGGGTACTTTACATGAAAAAATCCCCAATATTCCCAAACAAAATCAAATAACTGCAGCTCCTTTAGGGTCTCATGCCACTGATGGTATGATTGGTTCAGTTAGCACCAAGAGTAAGAAGAAATCTTCAAATAATTATTCTCCTATTATAACTTTACCAGATTCCCCGACAGGAGACTCTTCTGCTGAAATTCCTACCGATATTCATGTTGTAGAATCATCTACGGCCAAATCAAAATCCGGCGGTAAAAAGAAAGGGAAGAAGAAAAAAAAAAAAAACACAAAAGAGAAACCAAATAAAACTGAATCTACTAACGAGAAACGTAAACCTCGCTATCCTTGTCTCATTTGTGACGAGGATCACTTTACAAGAGATTGTCCACATCGAGTTGAGGTTTCGAAAATTGTCAAAGGTTCTCAAACGCCTGTTGTCTTGAAGGATCATTTCCCTAGTCAAGATAGTAAGATGATAGGTTCTTCCTCAAATGCCTCAGAAGAACCAATTATGATGATGTCCCATGTCAGGATTGCGACGCGATCGCAAGATTATGGTAGTAAGAGTCTTGATGGTGGTAAGGAAGCAAAATCTTCTAATTCAAACCCATCAACTTCAACTCCTTCTGGATCTAATACGCTATAGATCGAGAAACTTAACCCAGACTTAGTAATCAAACCGCCTGCTAAAAGTATACTTCGGAAGTCAGCTTTCAATCCACATGGGAGAGCTGCTTAGAACTATAACATTGTTGAAGATTTAGCTATATCCCCTTTAGCAATGTCGGCTTTGGAGGTGCTGCAATCATTCCTAGCACAGCGTAAATTGCTATTGTCTGCTATAGGAGTTGTTGATATTCAGGATTCCAACCTTATAATCTTTGATTTAGAAAATAGTACACCTCGTCTACCTCATCAAATGGCTTTCCAGATCCCAGTGTTAGTAAAAAACAAGCCTTGCTTTTGGACTGTGATTGATGAGGGAGCTTCTACGTGGATTATGTCAATTCAGTGTTGGAGATCGCTTGGTTCTCCTACAATCAATCAATCCCCGATAATTTTAAAGGCTTTTGATGGCTGAGGGTTTCATCCTTTTGGCATTCTGCACGATTTACCTATAGGGGTAGAAGGCAAAACTATAAATCTAGATGTGGAAGTGGTTGATGCCCCTCTAGATTACAACCTTCTTTTGGGTCGCAGTTGGTCTTACACTATGACAGTTGTTGTTTCATCAGTCTTTCAACTTATTAAATTTCCTCATAATGGAAAGATCGT
Source organism: Pinus taeda (assembly GCA_000404065.3). Lineage (NCBI taxonomy): Eukaryota > Viridiplantae > Streptophyta > Pinopsida > Pinales > Pinaceae > Pinus > Pinus taeda. The sequence continues at coordinate 97,180 of APFE031290633.1, forward strand.
TACAATAGACCAGTTAAATTATTTTTCATCTGACCCAGCCTCTTCTGATAGTATTCGACATGTCAGGAACACAGTTATCCTTTATAAGGATGTTGGGGTGGGATTGATTAAAGATTCTGGATTACTAGGAACTTTTTCATTTCCTCCTCCTAACGTATCGCCTTATTTTGCAACCATTCATATGATTTCATCGAACACTATTGCTTTTGATGATCCTTGGATCGTACCTTCCGATTTTGAGGTGGATTCATTTGGTGATGCAATGCCTTTGAGTCCCTTTGAAGTTGCATATTAGGCAGTATAGTCATTTTCCGACTCTTGTTCAACCGAAATTGATCCAATGAACGTGGTCCATGGGGAGTCACTTTCAATCTCAACCTCAAATTCAACAACTCTTTCTAATACTGTTCATACTGATGAGCAGATTCATGAACTTTTGTCTGTTGATGATTTACCATGGGAAGATCTTCATCATCGATCTTCATTTTTACTGAGCTTGATCATTTTGAAAATGATTTCTCATCTATTTTTACCACTGATTATGTCAAAGAACCACAGAATCCATTGCGACATCCTGATTCTGAGTTGAATTTGGGAAATATTTCTCGAACAATTCCTATTGACATTTCAGTGAGACCCGGAATTATTGAAAACATTCATATAGGTGCTTCTTGTACGGACGAGGAAATCCAAACTTATAAAGCCCTATTTCAAGAATTCCACGACGTGTTTGCTTGATCATATGAAGAAATGCCAGGAATCGATCCATCAACTGTTGTCCATGAAATTAAAACTTACCCAGATTCTAAACCTGTCCGGCAACGTTTGCATCAGATACATCCAAGAAAAGTTGCTACTATTAGAGCTGAAGTAAAGAAATTACTTCGAGCAGGTTTCATTTATCCAATTCCCTTAACAGATTGCGTATCGAATATTGTTCCTGTTAACAAAAAGCAAGGAATGATAAGAATATGTATTGATTATAAGGATATTAATTGAGCTTGTCCTAAAGACAATTATCCAACCCCCTATATCGATCAAATTATTGATGATTGTGTCAGCAGTGAAATGTTATCCTTTATGGATGGTTTTTTCTGGTTACAATCAAATTAACATACTCCCTGCTGATCAACCTAAAACGGATTTCATTTGTCCATGGGGGACATTTGCTTATTGCAAGTTACCTTTTGGATTGAAGAACGCCGAAGCAACTTTTCAAAGGGCTATGTCTTACACATTTCATGACATCAAGCACATTGTGCAGCCTTATCTCGATGATTTACCTGCTCATTCATTACGTAGAGCCGATCATCTCACTCATTTACAAGCCATCTTTATGAGATGTAGGTATGATAGAATTAGGTTGAATCCATACAAATGTGTTTTCTGTATAGAAACGGGTCATTTACCAGGATTTGTTGTCTCAAAAGCCGGCATTCATGTTGATCCCTCGAAGGTTGAAGCTATTGTCAAATTACCTTCGCCTTCAACTCTTCGCGAACTCCAAAGTTTGCAAGGGAAAGCAAACTTTTTACGTCGATTCATTCCTAACTACGCCAAGATAACAAAAGGTTTTACCAGGTTGTTGAAACAGAACACTCCATTCTTTTGGGATGAGATAGCTCACAAATCTTTTGATGCACTTAAACACGTGTTGACCCATGCACCGTTATTGCATCCTCCCAACTACAACTAGGATTACTTTTTGTACCTCGCCGCTTCTCATTCCACCATTGGGATGGTTTTAGTTTAGGAAGATGAATTCAACAATGAACATGTGATTTACTATCTTAGTCGAACTCTGAATCCGACTGAGCTTAAATATTCGCATGTGGAGAAATTGGCCTTGGCATCTGTTCAAGTTGTCCAAAGATTTTGTCACTACATCTTATTACGAAAACGACAGTAATTTCTGACTGTAACCCTATGACGTATAATTTGACTAAACAATTGTTGGGGGCAAGTATTCCAAATGGATAGTTATCTTGTAGGAATTTGACTTGGAATTTGAAAAATCCAACGCAAAGAAATCTTTGGTTTTCGCGGAACTGATGTGTGATTTCCCGCGTATTGATACTGAAATTGTGGTGGAAGAACCCATTGCGGATGAATCCTTGTTTCTTATCAGTACTCTTGATCCATGGTATGGAGATATAATTGTCTATCTCCAAACCCAATCTTTTCGGCCTGAAATATCATGATCTCAGTGAAGGAAAATACGTTTCCAATCCCAATAATACAATATTATTGGAGATACACTCTATCGTCATGGAGTGGATTCTGTTTTCTGTCGTTGTCTAACTCATGAAGAAGCCGAAAAGGATATGAATAACTGTCACTCTGGAGCGTGTGGCGGTCATATGTCTAGGTATGCCACAGCCCAAAAAATATTGCGCGCTAGTTATTTCTAGCCATCCTTATTTAAAGATTGTATCAATGCAATCTGGAAATGCCACAATTGCCAAATTTTTGATCGAAAGATGCGTGCTCCACTTGCTCCTCTCCACCCTATAATTGTCAGCGGTCCTTTCACAAAGTGGGGTATCGATTTTATTACATGTAACCCTCACTCGGCCGGGGGGCATGCATATATCATCCTTGCGGTAGATTATTTTACCAAGTGGGCCGAGGCGATGCCTACATTTTCGGCGGACGGCAAAACTGCTGCAATTTTTGTTTTCAATCATATAATTGCTAGATTTGGTGTTCCTCAAGCGATTATTACAGATCATGGAAGTCATTTTCAAAACATCATGATGACTGAACTAACAGATCAACTTGGCCAGCGTCACGGTAGTTCTACTCCATATTACCCACAGGCTAATGGTCTGGTTGAAGCAATCAATAAAGTTCTAGTCACTATGATCCAACAAATCATTGGTATTCATTGGTCGAATTGGCATAACATGTTATTTTCAGCGCTTTGGGCATACCAAACCTCAGTCAAAACATCAACTGGTTTCACTCCTTTTCAACTAGTTTATGGGTTGGAAGCAGTGTTACCCATTGAATGCGAAATTCCGTCATTGCAAATAGCCATAGAATTACTCCCAGCCACTTCCGAAGAGGAAAAATGTTTGTTGTACTTAGCTCAGCTAGATGAGAATCGACGTGACACTGCATTAGCAATCGAGACTCATGCAAAATGAATAAAAGCTCAGTACGACCGAAATGTTACACCTCGTAATTTTTCGGAAGGAGACCTAGTTTTATTATACGATCAAGCAAATGATAAGCTAGGGGCTGGAAAATTTGTATCCATGTGGCATGGTCCTTTTGTTGTTAAGCATAAGCTGGCCAAATGGGCCTATGAATTAGTAGATTTTGACGGTGTCTCTTTAGGTAGACCCAGAAATGGCCTTTATCTGAAAAGATATTATGCTTAAAGTTTGGTGTGGAGATTTTTGTTAGAATAGTTTCTTTCTCGTTGGTGTGTTTTAGATTAGAAAGTGTGCCTAGTTTAGAGAGTGTTTTATCATTATTCCTGCTTATCTTGATTTTACTCTTGATATTGGAGATGTCGACGTCTTCTCAAACATACATTGGTTTTGTTGATGGTGCTTGTCATAGTACATGGAACATTTCTTTCGCAGCTTGGGTTATCTATTCACCCTCTGACAAATTAGTATCTATGCATGGGGTAAGCATCGGTCAAACAACAAATAACATTGCAGAGTATAGTGCAGTGATTGAGTTATTATCTGAATCCATCTCATTTGGGATTCAGAGTTTGATTGTAAGGTTGGATTCTGAACTCATTGTATTACAGCTTAACAGGGTTTATGCCATTAGAAATCCAGTGTTATTAAGATTATTTTTGAGAGTTCGTCTCTTGGAACGTGAATTTCATTACATTGAATATCAACATATTCCAAGATATTTAAATACATTAGCAGATGCAGTTGCTTCTCGAATGTTAAATAGACATTTGCAATAATCAAGATAATAAATTTAAAAACATTCCATAAACATGTTGTACAAGATAGCCAGTAATAGTGATATATCATGGCATAGAAGTGTGTCAAATATACATCGTCTTCAATCATAGGTTGAAACAACACCTTATGATTGGAAAAAATGATAGCACAAAAAGATATAAAATGTCATATGAGTCTACAAAGGCGATCATCCTATCCCTGATGATGATCACGATAAGAAACCACTGCTCGGGCCACCCTACAAAGGAACCTCCTAAAATGTCCTGGGACCCCAAATCACATAGCGTTGTAACCTAAGAAGGATATCATCTATACTGGTCTCCGGGATGTCTACTATCAAACGCTCTAGATGATGCTCCAATTCGGTCAGGGTCTCTGTTGATTGGCCCTGTGGGGCCGGTGCCACGGCAGCAGGGTGTCTTCTCTCATAGGGATAGAGAGCGGCTGGTCACCGTGGACCCACATCTGCATTTAAAACTTTTTACTATCAGTTTTGGATGATTTTAAAACAAACAAAAAATAGTTTAAAAATTTAGAAAATGTTGAAAGTGATTTTACCTTAATCATCCCATTGCTCTCCTGGTGGAAGAGCCATGTCTGGATCACCACGATAATCCATCCCAGCATATGGAAATTCTTGAATCATGAAAATTTGGTTCCCCAACCAACGAAAATACTCAGGTGGAAATCGTACAAACTCTGTACCCTCCTCAAGATGACAGGCCATGACTGCAACCCAGCGCATAAGCCTAGGATCTTGGGGAAGTCCAACCTCAACAGAAAGATGTTGTGGGACCAACATAGGGACCCTCTCTAGGCCAAGGCTCACAACCAAGAAACCATATCCAAAGTTCTTTAGTTGTCCATTCTTTGCCCTAGTCAATTGGCCTTTCACATTCGCCAACACAGCATCGCACCGTTGAAGATGGTGCTTCGAAAATAGTCTACTGCCATTCGCATTTGGGATCCAGTAGCTAGATGCAATGTTGCACTCCTGCATAGTCTGGTGACAGTAAATGCGATCACTTTAAGTTCAGGACGGGAGATATTCTTAATATCTATCCGTTTGTCTGTAGTTTGGACATTACAAAACTCTAGTCGGAGACTAGCAACAGATTAGCCACCTGGCCTGGTCCCGAATAGAGATAATCCTTCGCCTCTCTTGGGAAAACCAGTTAGTACATAAATGTCTTCTGGCTCGATTTTGAGCCGGTGGCCACCAATTATGAAACACTGGTCCTGTGTGCTCCACCTGTCTACCAGCCATTGCAGAAAGTCTACCTGAGCCCTCATGTTGGGTTTGACCCAGAATTTCAATAGTCTGCATGCTCTTAATGCCTGTATTGAAGGTGAATGAATTAATGTGCCTTGATCTACATCTTCGTGTTCCCGTTCTCGCCAAACGAGCATTTTGTATATCTACATTGCAAAAAAGGTGGATTAGAACATTGTAATTTCAAAAATTTTAGGCGGAAATGGAAAAAAATTAGGGTTTTGAAACATATTTCGCAGGATCTGCACCCGCTAGTTAGGGACAGTGCGTAGGTTCGTACTCTTCCTTAAGAACAGGTGCGGGACCCCGAATTTTTCCTGTATACAAAAAATTCGAGGTCCATAGGGGCCACATGCTACGTCCGCGGACCCCCCGCGAGCGATTTGTTTCCTTAAAAAATCATTTTTAAAGCCTTAAAATGAAAATTAAATGGTTGAAATGCAAGATAAGGATGATGTGGATTACCTGGAGAGGACGGTTCTCAATTCCAACGGTCGGATTTTCCGCAATATTCATAGGAAGTTTCTTACCAAAAGCTCTTACTTTTTACTCTGAAGTCAAATGGTAAAAATGAATTTACAAAAGCCCTTTTTATAAGCTTTTTTAAATAAATGAATTTTTAATTTGTTTATTTTTCACTTTAAAATGTCACTTTTGATGCATTTTTATTAATTCTAAACAGGTATGAGTAATGTTTTGAGTTTTTGTGCAGAATATTGGATTTTCAAGGAAAATTGATCATTTTCAACGAAGAGCATACTTTTTCACTTTTTCGGACTCTTTCAAAATTTACAAAAAAGCGAAACATAGGAGTCCTCTTTAAGCTCTTTTCTGACTCGTAAAATATGAAAAGATTGCCAAGTTTTTCCTTTTAAACTCGTTAAAACATAATTAGAAGGACAATCCACTTACAACTCTTTTCTGACCGTATAAACACGAAAATATTATCGGACTTTTGTCGTTTCAAGTTCAATATTGGTAAAAAACGATGTGTTTTTTATCGCTTTTTTACTTTTTCAGATTAAAGGCACTAATTATGAAAAGTACACCTTGATCGTAATGATCAAGCGGTTCTCTCAAGTATTATTTTATACTTTTTTCGGACTTGGGAGACATAAATTTACAAAAAAAGGACAACCATGGAGTTTTCTTAAGTTTTTCTTCTGACTCCCTAAAATTGAAAAACACCGAGTTTCTCCTATACTGGACTCGTTAAAATTTAACAGTAAAGGACCTGTTCAATTACAAACAGGAACGGACCACTCCTTCTTAGGGTTCGAATCAAAACTAAGTTGGACTCATCCGAAGGATGACCTTATAATCAAGCATATGTTATCCTCCTCAAGCTTGTAAAAAATAAAGAGGTACTTGCCAGAAATGGTGGGGGAAAAGAGAGAAGAATGAACCTGTTTGTCATAATTTGTAACCACTCTTGAACACGACACTTTCATTCATTTGGGTTGGGAAATCCTTTGCCTAACAGTTGATCAAACCATATTGAAAGTCTTCAGCCAGTTTCTGGGTATTAACTTTGGGTCAATCATCACCAAACCATCTGTCGTGTCGTTATGTGTTCAAGAGCTCAGTGCAAATAAGTCATTCATCTGCAAAATGTCTGTCATCCATCTTGACCATCCCTGAGTCAGTCCTTGCAACTAAATTTCTTCAACTTGATCTATGATTTAGTGTCATGAGCTTGCTTACGACGGATCGCTTTCTATCGACAACGACTCATTATCTAGAAAGATGATCTAGGAATCGTCAGTACCTTGAGATCTGCATGCCTCAATGGCATGTTTCTCGCCTTTGACGACAGTTTACATCATCAACTTTCGATCAAAGGATTCCGTGACATGTTCGACATCAACACATCTTATCACATTTCATGGATTGTGCTGAGTACTTTGAGAGCCATTGTCATTATTGGTGGTTTCTCTCACGCTTGTTAACAGTTTACATCATTGACTGTAATCAAGCGGTTTCTACCATGTTCGACTTCGACACATTCAATCGCATGGATAGAATCATACTGTTTCGGGATGTAGAAATGAAGACCCTGGATCTAGTTTCACCATCCAGGTTGCGAGGAATTTTGTATTCATTATATTATGGACTATTCATAAACAGATGGCT
>APFE031290633.1:104543-151893 GCA_000404065.3 Pinus taeda
CCTTGAAAATAAGAGAAAGACCTTAAAAATCTCTAAAACTCTGGTTTCGCACTTTCTCTTAGCATTACCTACGGTTCCACACCTATTGGTCATGTCCCCTGCGCACCTGATCGCTCTGTATCTGTGTTATGGGTGCGAACCCCTGTAAAATTTAAAAAAGTGCAAGTACATTCTTAAAAACTCACTTTGAGTCATTTCTAAAAGCTTCTAGAGGGAATCTTGAGGTGGCAAGTTCGCTCCTTGAGGGTTCATGCATCACATACCTTAAGGAGCTAACCCATTGATGTGAGGAGCTTATCCATTTAAAGGAGGACTATATCCCTTCAATGGTGGACCTGTAACCTCCTTCCTTTGCACTATAAAATGAAGCATTGTGCTGGTGACTTGGGAGGTTGAAAGCTGAATATTTTTTAGGGTAAATGCTGCTGGAACTTAGTCTTCCTAATTGAGCTTTTGAGAGGAGAGATTACATACCTTTTGATCTCATTTGGAAGAGAGTGAGGCTTGTCAAAGTAAGAGGAGTCCTAATTGGACCCGGGAAGAGCTTGTACAGCATCAAGGCACCAAAGGTTGTAAAGTTCTTCTATTTCAAAGTTAATACAATCAAGTTTATTTTTCTCAATAAGCTATGTTTTATGGTTTATTTCATGGACTCCTTGATCACCATGACGAACATGATCTGTTATATTAGCTATGCAGGTGTTATTTAATGTGTGCTTGTTTGTGATTGCAGGTTCTTAAAAGGAAACTCTTTTGAAGCTGTTGGAGCATGGCTGCCACAAACTAGTGTTAGACTTAAGGTAGGGTCTAAAACACCTCTTTAGTTTTTATTAATGAATCGCAATATGTTTAGAGAAAGGTAGATTTGCATATCCTACTTGTTGCTAGATATCTGTTGATACTAGGGAGATCGGTCTTGTCCTCAAGAACAATTTATCCAGCCAACACCCAGACCCCATGCAAGGGGGCTGCAGCCAGGGCAATGAACAAGGGGGGCCTAATGCAACTAGTCATGGAGAGAATATAACACACACCCAACATGTATCACCTTGGGGTGCACTAGTGTTGTTTGTGAAGAAGAAGAATGGTACTCTCAGGTTATGCATTGATTACAGGCAGTTGAACAAGGTAACAATCAAAAATAGGTATATGTTGTCAAGGATTTATGACTTGTTTGACCAGTTGAAGGGAGCAATGGTGTTCTCGAAGATTGATTTGAGATCAGGATACCATCAGGTATGAAGAGGACATCTACAAGACTACTTTTCGTACCAAGTATGGGCATTATGGGTTGTAGTTCCTTTCTGTTTGACTAATGCTCCAACTACTTTTATGTGCCTGATGAATAGTGTTTCCATGTCATAAAGTTAATAAAGGCAAAATAATAAACAAGATCATGGGACATGTATTCCATGTTGAATGTTGGGCAAAAACATAGTGACAAGGATCAATTGTGATTAATTAATGGTTATGGAAGTTGGAAAAGGCAATGACAACAGCTTTGGAAATGCATGAGGCATTTATTGGCATTTTTTATTTATGAAAATAATGGAAAATAGGATAAAAGGAATCTGAAAGGTCATGGGTTGCATGTGAGGAGGAAAATGAAGGAAAAATAATGGAAAACGAAGAAAATGGAGACCTAATTAATAAAAAGGCTTCTAAGGATCAGTACACATCTTTTTGTCAATGTTAATTTTGGTTAGTTCAGTCTTTGTCACTCTTATTCTATTCTCTTTCTATCATACTCTTGGACACTTGGAGTTTCTTGGAGCACTCTTGGAGGAGTGTAGCATACTTGAGATTTGGAGCAAGAAGGCAAAGCTAAAGTAGGAAAGTGAAAGAGCACAATGGTATCAACAACTACAATGGGTTTTGCTTGCAGGTGTCGAGTTGCATGTATGATTTCCTTGCTAGTTTTGGCATGCATGGCACATGCATGTAGTTTCTTCGTTATGATCTGACATTGACATGGAGGATTTCCTGGATTGATAGTGTTTTTGTGTAGCCTTGCCATTCCCTGGATAGCCATGGTGTTATGTGTTTTTATATTTGTTTCTGGTTGTTTTTCATTTTCCTTTGGTTACGAGTTGAGTTATTAGTTCTTGGAGCCTTGGTTGGACAAATGCTCTAGAAGCCCTGTAATAGCTTGGGTTGAGTTATTAGTCCTGGAAGCCTTGGTTGGAAAAATTCTCTGGAGCCCTTGGTGGGTTGAGTTACTAGTCCTGGAAGACTTGGTTGGAAAAAATCTCTAGAGCCCTTGGTGGTTTGAGTTACTAGTCCTGGAAGCCTTGGTTGGAAAATATCTCTAGAGCCCGGCAATAACTGTGGGTTGAGTTACTAGTCTGGGAAGTCAGGTTGGAACAAACACTTTAGAACCCTGGATAGCTTAGATAGAGATCGATCCGGTGATGGTTAGTGATGTCCGACCATGAGGTGGAACCGTTGGTTGAGGGTTGAGGTGGCTTTTCTTTGGAATCCCCGAGTTTGCTTTTGATTGGTTATTCCATGAGATCCCACATTCATGCTTGGAATATGGCACAGGGGTGATTGGCTGAAAGAAAGTTTTGGTTCAGCCCAATCTATGGTCGAGTGGTATGTGGAAGTCCCTGACTTAGTTGGATTTGCATATGTTAATAAGAGCTCCTTTCCTCTTATGTTCAGTGTGTAAATTTACTTATTATTGTATGGCTTTGATGGCCATTCAATTGTTGTTATTTATTTGGTTATATGTTGGTCATAAGTATGGTTTTATGACTATCTTGAGTTATGGTTCTCATCATGTTTTGGTTAGTAGATGAAACATTAATGAATGAATGACCTAATAGATGATAATGTAGCTAACGTGAGAGGGCATTAGACCTTTTTGATGATTCCCATATAAATATGAGGTCCCTATGTTAGGTCCTTTTTCAAGTTTTGCATTAGAGGCATTGTCTTCTCGTTATTTATCATTTCTGAGAATTTCATCAAGTTCTAGGTAGAGACCTGAGTCCTAGCCCTGAAAAAGTGGCTCAATATTCGGGGTCACTAGCATAGAATTGCCTAAAAAAGACTGCAGTCGCATGGAGGGCTTGTCATGGGAGTGACTGGGGGTCTAGTTCATTCATAAGGGAAGTTAACTAAGGGGTTGGGCACCTGGAGTGGTTGGTTGGCCTCTATGGTTCTTGTAGCTCCTAAGGAAGGTCAGTTTGGTTTTTGTTTGTCGGTTCCACTCCCTTAACTGTACTTGGGGAGTTGAATCATATCATAGTAACTCCTCTTCACATGTTTACCCTTATGGACCGGTTAGCTTGGGTAAATGTGGTATAAGGGTGGTTATAGAAGAAGACAAGATGTTGAAGCTAAAGGGTACATCTGCATCTTCTGCACTACATTTTGCCCATCTCACTCAACATAACAAAGGTACAATATCTTCATGTCGTTTATGACATGCTAGATTTGGAGATATTAATTATGAAAATATTTGTATGACGAAAAAGAATGGTGTTTTTTTATCTTCCAACTATTCCTAGAAAACTAAAGTTGTGTTGTCCCTGCATTCTTAGAAAACATAACAAACAACCATTCCATGATTCCAATTCTAGAGCATGTAGAAAACTTGGTTTGATTCATTCAGATTTGTGGGTCCAATGCCTCTACCTTCTGCAAATGGAAATAAATACGTCATGACATTTATTGATGATTACACTAGAATGTGTTGGGTATCTTGTTGAAAGACAAGTCTAAGGCATTTGAAACATTTAAAAAATTTCATTTATGAATTGAAAATGAAGCATAAACTAAGATTGGTTTCCTTCGTACTGATAATGGTAAATAACACACTATCAATGACTTTGAATCCTACCTTCAATAAGATGGGATCCAACATCAAACAATAGTTCCACACAATCCTCAACAAAATGGTGTAGTTGAGAGAATGTACAAAACATTTTTTAATATGGTTTGCTCCATGATGTTCTTTAAGAATGTAAAATTGATGTTTTGGGCTAAAGGAAATTTGTGTGCAGTCTATGTAAAGAACATATGTTCATCACACGCTCTTTGAAACAATCCTCCTTACGAAATGTGGTATGGCCACACACCCTCCATCAAGCATCTCATGGTTTTTGGTTTTGCCTGTTATGCCTTGCTTCCAAAACAACAGAGAAACAAACTTGATGCAAGGAGTCGTAAATGCATTTTCTTGGGGTACTCAAATACCACCAAGGCCTATCATTTTTATGATGAGGCAAATAAGAGATTCATACTTTCAAGAGATGTCATATTCCTTTAGTCCACTAAAAGGGATGACTCTATTGAGACACAATTTGATCATCTAGAAATAATTTCTTCAATGAAGAAATATCATGAATTTGACAATGATATTCCAAATGTTGAAGGGGGAGCCCAATTCTATGTTAATATTTGGAATCTCTATCAACAAAATCAACTCCTCCTCATGAATAAGTTCTAGAAACCTCATCAAATTTACATGATGTATAAGAAAAAATGATAAGTTGAATATTGGTGATGCCACACCCGCAGATGATCCATCTAATCCTTCTCCAAAACGACCAAAGTGGTTGATCAAGACACTCAGAAGTGTCCATCCTAATGAGATAAAAAACATTGAAATTAAGAGTTCTGATAGAGCTAATGGAGGTGCAAATTAAGGTGATGTGGATGACGCGAATATTTCATATAATTGCGAACTGAATATGCCCACTGGCTTTGAACCCACTTCTTTCAAGGAAGTTGCTTCTCATAATGAATGGAAAAAAGCCTTGTAGAAGGAATATGATGCACTCATCAAAAATGGAATTGGAAGTTGGTGGACCCTTCATACAAAACTAAACCAATTGGTTGCAAGTGGGTATTAAAAAACAATTATAAATTAGATGGCTCACTTGGCAAGCACAAAGTAAGGCTCATGGCAAAAGGATTTGCACAAGTTGTTGACTATGAGGAAACCTTCACTCCCATAGTGAAATGGGTGACCATCCAGGCCATATTCTCTTTGGCAACACATAATGGATAGAAAATCCATCAAATGGATGTGAAGACAACTTTCTTGAATGGGGATTTGAAATAAAATGTGCGTATGTCTCATCCTAAGGGATTTTTTGTGAAGGGACAGGAAAAAAAGATATGCAAACTCATCAAATCCTTGTATGGTCTAAAACAAGCACCACAAGCATGGTATGAAAAGATAACTGAGCATCTTCTAAAGCTAAATTTCAAACACTACAATCTTGATGATGCAACTTTGTTTGTCAAAAAGGTTTGCAAAACAATTGTATATTTTGTATTATATGTACATGATTTATTAATGATTGGAAACAATGAAACCTATATTGCATATGTGAAGAAAGAACTAAAGAAATTTTTGAAATGATGAATTTGGGACATCTTCATTATTACATGAGTATTGAAGTCATTCAAAATAAAATATACATATTCATTTCCCAAAAGAAGTACATTGGAGAACTATTTAACACATTTGGTATGGGAGAATGCAACTCTCTCTCCACTCCAGTGGAACAAAATTTGAAGCTTATGTCAAAAGAAGGGAATGAATTTGAGGATGCAGCAAAGTACAAACAACTTGTAGGAAGTCTCATATACCTCACCACAACCATACCATATATCTCATGTGTTGTTAGCATCCTTTCTAGGTTCATGCAAAAACCATGTGAAGGACATTGATATGCTATAAAAAGAGTCTTGAGATAGTTAAAGGGACTCAAGATAGTGGACTTAAGTACACCAAGGTGGATGAATTCAATATTATATACACGTTTTGATTCATACTTGGATGGGGATGAGGAAAATGGAGTATCAACATCAAGATATCTCATGAGTCTAGGATCAATAGTTGTCTCCTAAAGGTCACACAAATAGTTATTTCTGGTATATTTCACAACAGAGGAAGAATATGTAGTTTCTGCAAAAGCAACAAAGGAAAATGTGTGGCTTGAGAAAATACTTGAAGACTTGCAAGAGAAACAAGTGAACTCAACTACTCTACTTATTGATAATATTTCTACAATCAAGTTGGCCAAGAATCCTAGATTCCATGATCAAACCAAGCACATCAACACTAAGTATCATTTGATTCAATACCATGTAGAGGCCAAAACTATTCATTTAATACATTGTTCCACATATGAGAAAATTGCAGACATCTTCAGCAAAGCACTTGGAAGAGAAAAAATTGAAAAGTTTAGAACAACACTTGGGCTTAGAAACACCCCTTCAGAGTGTTAGATGCCTTAATCCTCTGGGATTATGGTAAGTTTAAATTAGTTGTAAATATGAAACATAAAGGTCAATGGGCAAACTAATAGTCCACATAGTTGAAGAATCATTTCTCCTTGTGATACATATATATCTCTCATTAATGAATAATACAATAGAGTTATTTGAGCAATCCTCAATCTAAAAAGTTTTAACAAATTTCCTAAAACATTCTTTACCTTGAGACTCAACTTTTGGAATTGTTGAATGTGTTATGTAATTGTACCTTTTTTCTGAAAATTTTCCAATTGACTAAAAAAATGTATTGCTCTTAATATCCTCATAATGTGTTATTGATTCCTTTGTAAAAAGGACCAAGCTACAAAATGTCATTTTTCATTTCATAAACCCATTTATACCATGCAAATTGATCATGTTCGAAATACATGGATGTCATATTTACCTTTTGTAAGGTTGTCACTTAGTGTAGATCAAAGTATTGTTATCGAGAATATCCATAGCATAGGATCGTTACCATCAAACTTCGTCATATCGATCTTTAGAATGAAGTAGCTCCTTGGTGTTGGCTTTATGCCTTTATGACATGGATATTGGATTAAGAAGTCATGATTATGATTCTATGATTCAATATTTGAGCTCTCTAATTATGATAAAATACTCCCCTTAAGTGGTTAAGTATCAACATTATTCTTCTCCTTATGTTCATGATTTCCTTGGATCTCCATAACCCTTTTAGGGAGATCCTTTAGTAGAATGGTTTGTAATTTTTTAATTTCTTCCTTATTTTCAGTTATGGATTTTTGTATTTCTTCCTTGCTTTCCTTCATCCCTTGTTCCATATGTTAAAAATGAATTTCCAACTTGGATACTTGGTACGAGACGTCTTTTATTTCTTCATGAGTCATGGATGAACTTTCTATAGGTTTAAGTGGTGAAGCAATTTTTGGAGCACCCTTAGAATCCATGTGAGTAAATAATAATTCTCATCTTTTTCCTCTGTATCAAAAATTTTGAATCACCAAAAATAAATCTTCTAATCAAAAGTTATGCCAATTGTAAGTTATGTACCTTAGAAAATCCTAGTTTGTAGACTACCTAGATGGTTGATCTCTATCCTAATATATCTCTAAAATTTGAGTCCTAAATATGAAATGTAGCCTACAATATTTTGATATATCTTCAATACAAAAGGTTCTGACCAAAATTTGACGTGTCAAGTGAAAGTTATGGTAAATTTCCCAAAACTCACTAATTTCTTGTCTCGTCCCAAGAGCAAATTTGTATACATCACATGTCCATTTTTTAAAATATGATTATGATTTTTTTTACTTGAGGTACCTAATATGTCTCTCCATATCCCAAAATTTCACAATCTAAAACTTCTTTGGGAGAAAGTTACAACAAAAATCCCAAGATCACTTGTTTGAAATTGATTTTAGGACCATTCACAAACCCTAAATTCCACAAAGTATATCTCAAAACATAGAGTGAGCCATAATCCAATTTTTTTACTTCATGTACCCCAATGCTCTCTCCTCAGTCTCTAAAAAGTTTCACTATCTAAAGTGTCTAAAAAAAATTACACCAAACATGCCAAGATCACTTATTTGAAACTGATTTTAAGACCATTCACAAACCTTAAATTCCATAGAGTGTATCTCGAAAAGCATAGTGTCATGCGGAAAGAGTTATTTTTGCTGACAAAACTAACCTCCCTAGGAGTCTAAGACTCTCTAGTGACAAACAAGACAATTAAGAGCAATCCTTCTCTAAACATACATTATTCTATGAGAAACCAAGTGTTTTTCGATCCTACCTCAAGTCCAACGCTTGTTGCAGCAGTCCAGCCTCGTCGATCCAGATGAGCTCCTCCTTCACTTTGAAACCTGCATACACTAACAATCAAACGATTACATAACACCTGAATATTCCATAAAACAAAGCATATTCAACATATAGACCAAGGAGTATATGAAACAATTCATTAACAACAAATCATTGAGAAGAATGGACTTATTTGTATTAAGGAAACAAAAAAGAAACCATTACAACCTGAGCCTTGGTGTTGTGCAAGTTCCTCCCAGGGTCCAGCAAGAGTTTTCCTCTACTTTGACAAGCTCACCCACTTCCAAATGAAACAAGAAAGGATGGTAATCTCTCCTCACAAGCTTCTACAAGGAAGTCCTAATTCCAGAACATCTACCCTTTGGAATGTTCAGCTTTCAACCTCCCCTCCTCTGGCCCAATGCCTGTATTTATAGTGTTCTAGAGGAAGTTATTCAGGTCCAACATCAATGGGATACTCCCTCTTTTGGATGGGGTAGTTCCTCTCTTGATGGGATAAGTTCCTCTATCATAGGGATGCATGAACCATCTGGAGGCGCTCAATACACGTCAAACAATCTCCTAGAATGCTTTAGAAGTGATCACAAGTAACTTTTTTTAGATGAAACTCGTGCCTTTTGACCTTTATAGGAGTACGCACCCATCCCTTGACTTACAAAGCGTACAAGTACACAGGTACAATGAGCTTGGGATGCATACACGCAAGCAAGGTAGAGAGAACCTGCGTACCCAGAGATAAACATGATTTTTAATGACTTTCTCTCTTTCTTGAAGTTTGATATGGAGAGCAGAGGTACCAGGCTTGACAAGGAGGATAATATGACTATTGATGGAGCCATATTAACTGCAGATAGTCATGGTGACAAATTTTAGTGTAACAGCATCAGGATCTTCCATGGACATTCCATAAAAATTTGGCAGTAAAGAAGGTGGAATATTTTTCATTTTCACTTCTTCTCCTAATATTGCACTTGTGTCTACTGTTGGGAAGCCAAAGGTAGCCTCGTGATCATTACCATCTTCTTGTCTTTTTCGATCATTTTCTATCTTCCTATCATTTTCTTGTTTTGCCTCCTCCTCTCTTTTTCTTCTCCATTCCCTTTGTTGCCTTTCATACTCAATTCTTTGTTCAGGAGTGAAGATAGTAGATCCATGTCCTTCTTCCGCCATTGATTTAGTTGTTTCAATTTTAGGTGAAGATTCAGGTTGTTCAAAGACAGGTTGATTTATAGATGGAAAGGCAGGTGGTTTTCCCTTGATAATTTCCATTTGTTTTCCTGAAGTTGATGGTTGCTTTTGTTTTTCTTCCCAAGCTAACAAAGTTTTCCTCTCAATCAAAGTTAATATTTGGCCAGTTCTTTGTTTTTCTGCCAATTCCTCAATTATTGGATTACCAGTAACTGGGGTGTGTGATGATCCTATCTCTACTTGTGGGGGATTTTTGATAAATCTACCTTGAGGATCTCTATATCTAGGCATATAGAAACATAATTAAATAAAAGAATGTAACTAATGTTTTTGTTTGATTTGGATTTTATCTTTCTATTGACTATGCCGATATTTGCCTCCCCGACAACGACACCAAATGTTGGGCTAATTTGTTTACCTAAATTAACACAATTATTTCTTATCAATCTGGGTTGTTTATGCTTGGAGGGAAGTTCACTATATGTCAAGATCAGATATAATCAAACCTTGAAAGATAAGTTATTCGAAAGATTAAAGCAATACATCCTACAACTCTAATTCAATTAGTTTAAAGCAAAGCAAAAATATTGAAATGGTTCTTGACTCAAGAAGTCCACCTTTGCCTCAACTACCACTTAATGAATCAGAGATTAAAACCAAGAACTTAAGATGGATAAATTGTGAATGAAAGAAGCTCTTAACTTAAGAGACACATAAGGTATTTCATCATAATTCATTCATCTCAATACCAAAATCACAATAAGAAACTACTTGCATGTAAGTAAAAGAAACTAGTTTTAATTCACCATTTTAGTAGAAGAAATGCTCAACTTGAACACTTTCTTTTCTCCAACTTAATAAAGTGATGAATAAGCTAAGAAATAATGCAATCCATCACCATGCATGAACCATAAAGCAATCTGAAGTAAAGCTTTGAAAACCAGTTCTACAATAAACAAATTACAAGAAATAAAACTAGTTAACAAGGAAGTGTACTTAGCTTGGAGTGGGGGCCCTCCACCCTTTCCTTGCACACTTGAGAAGTGATATCAGAAGCTCAAATCAATTACACATCCATATTATTGAGCAGAAAAATAATAATAGCACAAGTATTCAAATTAACTTCTCAATCCAAAAGTGTCACAACTCAAAAGTATAATAAGTCAATACATAAGCCATCAATGTTGTGACTCTTAAATAAGAAGTCTCATGAAACAAACTGATCTATATTCACTCTAACAAACCCATATATTCTAATCCATCTATCCAAGTCGAATTCACTACTCCCATCCCAAGAAATATGACCAATCCCATAGAATCTCAAAACTGCCCTATTTCTATGGGATTTCTGAATGACTAGTCATGATTGACTAGCACCAAATGGGCCTAATAAAGCTTGTTCTGTTCGAACTAAGGATAGTTGGCTTAGTCCTAGTTCCAAAGCTTTCCATCCATGCATTCAATTCGTGCCCAAGCTTCCTGCAACCATATCAACCATAGAGCTATTACGGGAATTTCTGAATCTGCCAAATTTGCACTTAAAATCAAACTTTCATAAAAACTTTAGAAATTGACAAATTAATATTAAATACCTGAATGGATATGAAATATACATCAAAATGGAATGAATGAAGTGAAAATGGATGATAAATAGATGGATTAGTAAGTTTCTTAGAGCAAAATAAGACCAAAACTAAGGCCCAACAATATCTATTCGCCAAAAAGAATGAAATTCAAGAAATCTTCAAGGAACTCTTGGAAGTAGGCATCATTCATCCCAACATTAGTCCTTATTCATCGCCGATGGTCATGGTGCTCAAGAAAGATGGGGAATGGCGTATGTGTCTAGACTTCAGGGTCGTCAATAAGTTGATGGTCAAAGATAAATTTCCCATCCTGGTTGTTGATGATTTGCTAGATGAACTAAATGGGGCTCAATTCTTCACTAAGCTCGACCTTCACTCGGGCTATCACCAAATTCACATGAAAGAAGTAGAAATTCCAAAGACTGTTTTTTGAACTCATGAAGGCCATTATGAGTTCTTGGTCATGCCGTTTGGTCTTTGAATGATCCGGATCTTGGGGGGAGGCCCCCAAGATCTAAAAGATTGAAATGGATCTCGGGAGGAGAGGCCCCCATGATCTGAAAACTTGAATTGCCAGAAGAAAAATAGGAGGAGAATGCCCAATAACCAAAACCACAAAGAAACTTTTTATTAAAACCCACTGATCTGGATTTAAACAGGAAGACAACAAATTACAGAGATAACCATAAACACAGATATGCAGTGGAAATAATACTTCATCTCATTAATGGAAAATACTAGATTATTCATACAACCAGAAATGGAAATAAACCGGCTAGGGGGATTGTAGCTTATCTCTGAGAAAAGATGTGGTCGCTACATGCCTCTGAACTGTAAAGGCTACATTGTGGCATACAATCTATCCTTTTACAAAATGTGACTTGTTACTTATAGTATTTTTTAGTTATAACACCACGGGTCAATTCCATGGGTGAATGAATACCATGGGTGGATTTTAGAATACCACGGGCGGATGCCATTTACAATACCATGGGTAAATTCCATGGGTCAATGAATAATATGGGTGGATGAGTACGATGGGTTGATGCCATTTTCCATTCAGATCATTCCTCCCTCCTTAAGAAGCAATGGTCCCCATTGCGTAAAGTTCCCTCCTACGAAGCCTTTGTTGAATATGGAGAGCCACTGAAGATGAGGGTTTTATGTGGTTAACCCATAACCATGATAAACAAAGATTCGAGGATAGAGATACCCTGTAATGCTTGTGACCAACTGTGATGATGACAGTGTGCGGCCTAGCAAATGGACTTTGATAAGGTGTGGGTTTGTGGATGCCCCATAACCATGACGAATGAAGATCCGAGGATAGAGATACCCTGTAATGCTTGTGACCAACTGTGATACTAACAGTGTGCAGTCTAGCAAATGGACTTCAATGACAAGGATTTTATGCGGTTGACCATAACCATGATGTTGGTTGTTGATGAAGTAGCAGGTGCCTACATAGCCTGGGGTGGGAGGGCACATCTCCAAATAACCCAAGCCAAATGATGCTATGTTGAAACTGATGAATTTGAAGCAGGTGCCTACTAAAGTGGGGTGGGAGGGCATGTCTGCAATGGAACCTGCTCCGAATGCTGCTCCATAATTAAAATGGACATAACTCGACCAATATATCTCAGAATATTTATTATAACCTGTTTTTGGAAGCAGAAGGATCATTTTGTATCTTCCTATGAGTTGGAAGTCCTTATCTGGACACTCTGAGATCTCAAATTCGTGCTGCAACAGTTCCATGGTCACAAAAATTCTGATAGCATAGCTGATTTTAAATCAACAATATCTGCCACATCCGAACTCCGATTTGACCCATTTCTTTTTTGAAATTCTGTGATTTTTCGAGAGGAATCCAGATCTGGTATTTGTTTTTGTAAATTTTGTACCAAATGTTTCAGATCTGATCTGAAAATTCAATGCCCAAAAAAATTTCCTACAAAAAAATGAAAAAAGAAAAATTCTTCCTGCTTGACCCAAGAAAGTGCTCTATGGAGGTTGTAGCACATGCCTGAAGTTTGTTGAATATTGCTGCAAAATTTGAAATTGAAATATGCATCAAACCCTCATTCCCATGGAATCATAACATGCTCTGATACCATTGATCCGGATCTTGGGGGGAGGCCCCAAGATCTAAAAGATTGAAATGGATCTCGGGAGGAGAGACCCCCATGATCTGAAAACTTTAATTGCCAGAAGAAAAATAGGAGGAGAATGCCCAATAACCAAAACCACAAAGAAACTTTTTATTAAAACCCACGATCTGGATTTAAATAGGAACGCAACAAATTCCAGAGATAACCATAAACACATATATGCAATAGAAATAATACTTCATTTCATTAATCGAAAATACTGAATTATGCTTACAACCAGAAATGGAAATAAACCAGCTAGGGTGATGGTAGCTTATCTCTGAGAAGAGATGTGGTCGCTACATGCATCGAACTGTAAAGGCTACATTGTGGTAGACAATCTGTCCTTTTACAAAATGTGACTTGTTACTTATAGTATTTTTCAGTTACAATACCACGGGTCAATTCCATGGGTGAATGAATACCATGGGTGGATTTTGCAATACCATGGGCGGATGCCATTTATAATACCATGGGTAAATTCCATGGGTCGATGAATAATATGGGTGGATGAGTACCATGGGTTGATGCCATTTTCCATTCGGATCATTGTAATGCCCCATCCACTTTTGAGAGCCTTATGAACCACCTGCTCAAACCATATCTCAGAAAATTTGTCCTTGTTTTCTTTGATGACATCCCCATCTAAAGTCGCACCTGGGCCACACATCTTTAGCATGTAGATCTGCTCTTGTAACTGCTTTGCAAGCATAAATTATTTTTCAAGATGTCCAAGTGATCTTTTGGCATGGAAGAAGTTGAGTCTTTGGGCCACAATGTGGGGCGTGAAGGTGTTAGGGTGGACCCCAAAAAGGTCCAGGCAATGTAGGATTGGCCTCAACCAAAGAGCTTAAAGAGCTTGAGAGGATTTTTGGGTCTCACAGGCTACTATCGCAAATATGTTCGCAATTATGGTTGCATTGCTAGGCCCCTCACTCAACTCCTCAAGAAAAATTCATTCCTCTGGAATGATGAAGCACAATAGGCCTTTATAGCTCTCAAACATGCCATGTGTTCCACTCCAGTATTATCACTACTCAACTTCACCAAATCTTTTGTGATTGAATGTGATGCTTTTGGTACGGGTATTGGGGTGGTCTTAATGCAGGAAGGTCGACCCTTGGCTTTCACGAGCCAACAACTAAGTGGGAAGAATATGGGACAATCTACCTATGAGAAGGAGATGATGGCCATCTTACATGCGTAGATACCTGGCGACCATACTTATTAGGGCGATGTTTCCAAATCCACACAGACCATCAAAGCCTTAAATATTTTTTGGAGCAACGCCTATCCTCACCACAAAAAATAAATGGCTTACCAAAATGCTGGGATATGATTATGAGATAATTTACAAGAAAGGGCATGAAAATATTGTAGCAGATGCATTATCATGCCAATTTGAGGAGGAAAGTACCCTACTCGCAATTTCCCTTCCCATTCCAGACTGAATTGAAGAGGCTTGCCAGGAATGGTTTTCACATCCCTAACTCTCCCAACTCATTAATCAATTGCATGCAGATCCAAATTTCACAATGGGCTACTCGTGGTAGGATGAGATTCTTCGCTACAAGGATAGAGTCATAATATCACCAACATCCACCCTCAAAAGCTGCATTTTGGCAGAGTTGCACTCATCTCCCACTGTAGGACATTCAGGCTTTCAGAAGACATATGATGACACTCGAAGATCATTTTTTTGGACACACTTGAAAAAGGACATTCCTACTTTTGTAGCTAAATGCGATGTCTGTCAGTGTCACAAAGGAGAGACAGTCAAATCCCCAGGCACATTACAGCCATCGCCCATCCCGGGCTCAATTTGGACGAAGGTTTCTATGGATTTCATTATGTGTCTTCCAAAGTCAGAAAACAAGTCAATCGTCATGGTGGTTGTGGATAGACTTTGTAAGTATGCTCATTTTTTCACCCTACCCCACCCTTTTACACCAACTTTGGTCACTCAATCTTTCATGGATCATATCTTCAAATTGCATGGCATGCCCACTTCCATTGTGTCTGCTCATGACCCGATCTTCACTAGTAACTTTTGGCAGGAACTCTTCTGGCTACAAGGTACCCAACTACAACTCAATACTTCCTATCATCCATAAACTGATGGTCAAACTGAAGCAGTCAACAAATGTCTGGAGACCTACCTTAGGTGTTTCACTTCAGAAAAGCAACATCTCTAGGTACAGTGGTTACCTCTAGTCGAATGGTGGTATAACACCAACTATCATGCCACCACCAAAATGACTCCATATGAAGTAGTTTATGGTCAACTCCCTCCTTCCCCTACTTCTTATATCAAGGGATTCTCGAAGGTACAAGCAGTGGATCAACTCCTATAGAACCACACAACCATGCTGGCCCACCTTAGAGAGAATCTTCATCAAGCACAAAACCGCATGAAGCAACGGGCAGATCAACATCGCTTAGAACACCAATTTCAAGAAGGGGATCAGGTATTTTTGAGGCTACAACCATATAAGAAAACATCACTCAAGGACAAGGGTTGTCAGAAATTATCTCCAAAATTATACGGACCGTATCAAGACGTTCAACGCATTGGAGAAGTCACCTACAAGCTATATTTTCCACCCACTACAAAAATCCATCCCGTATTCCATGTCTCATGCCTCAAGAAAGTGATTGGGAATCATTGCAGAATTCAAACCAGTCTACCTGAAGTGGATGAAGAAGGATCAATCTGGCTCCAACCTGAACAGGTTCTTGACACATGAGAATGGCACTTTTGCAGCCGCACGATCAAGGAAGTCCTCGTCAAGTAGAAAGACACCTCTCTAGAAGACGCGACTTGGGAACCAACCACTATCCTTCAGCAGTTGCCGCAGCTTCAGCGTTGAGGACAAGGCTATTCTTATGGGGGAGGGCATGTTAGGGTCCAAACCTAACCCCCTTATTTATGTAATAGGATCAAGTCATAGTTATAGTTAAGTAAAGAGTCAATAAAGCCCATATTAATAATTGTAAGTGGTTGACCCCGCATTTAAATGAAGGGACCCACAAATTAGTTGCAATTGGCCATGGTATTAGATAGATGGTATTAATAAGAACCATGGTATTGCCCCATGGGAATTGCATGTATGATCCTATAAAAGGATAGAAGACCCCCTTGAGGAGCATCATGTCTTATTTTTTAAATATTGAGCTTAGCTCTATTGGAGGTTGCCTCCTCGAAGAGGCAAGTGAACATTGCTTTCTGAATAATAAAATACTTGCTGTTATTTCTCACTGTTCTATGTTCTAGGTATATTTCTTCACATATTTGGTATTCTGGTATCGTCTTGTAGGTTAAGAGAATAACATAGCAAACTTGCATATGGAGTTGCAGGATTTGAAGAAGGGAAAGGAGGTTAAATTAGAAACACATTATGAAGTTTGGTGCACAAAGTGAAACACTGAAGGTCATCACAAAGATCAGTGCCCTATATTTCGAGGTTATATAGCTGTAAGGGGTCCTAACCTACTGAAGCCAGAATCTTCTACTGGATCAAGAACTTGTGAAAGTTCCTGGTGTAGCAATATCTTCCAAGTGTCAAGACAACATTTGACAAATAAGTTTTCTCTACTATAGAAGTTTCTACAGTCTCCAAAGAAACTCTTTTGTAACTTTTGTAAATCAGTTGGTCATTATGAAAGGAATTGTAGAAGCTATGAAATAATGATGGACATGACTTCGATGTATTGAATGTAGGCTGAAATCCGCTCACAGAATGATCAAGGATCACCTGCAGTTCACAGAGTATTTCGTCGATGGGGAAGAGGATGAGGAGGAGGAGCTAGAAGAGGTTGGGGCCAGATCATTTGCTAGAACTGTGGAGAACTAGGACACTGTGCGCACGACTATCATAATCCCCTCACCCTTCTTTTCAATACTTTCGTCAATTTGATCATTTTATAGAAGATTTCTCGATATTAATAGCAAAGATGTAGGACAAGAACAACCAACAACTGATGCAAAATATTTAGATTATGAGATTAGAGTCGTGTGAAGACAATCCCAATATCAACATAGTCACGCGAAGCGGCATAGCCATTAGTGAAGACAAGGTCAAAGGAAAACAACTAGTATCAGATCTATGGTTTCAAAAAGCGAGTGAGAAGAATGTTGGGTTTGATTTACATAGAGAAAAAGAAACATTCATGGAGGGAAGAAAATTTTTTATGGATTCATGTGCTTCTATGTCTCAAAATCAGATGCCGCTAGTCGCATGAAAGGAGAAATCTGAAGAAATTACTGCAACGCAGGATTCATATCCCGCGATGTTAAAATTATTTTTGTAGACATACATGAAGTTATTACAAAATTAGAAGGCAATTGAAGGATTGCAAGAGCTGATAGATAACTGTACTAGCAAGGATAAGCCATTACCAGAACAACATGCAACCAATAAGGTGAATGGAAGCAAGAAGAGAACTCGTAGGGAGATGCAGTTGACAGCATAGATTGGTGATTTTTAAATGG
This sequence comes from Pinus taeda, assembly GCA_000404065.3. Taxonomy (NCBI): domain Eukaryota; kingdom Viridiplantae; phylum Streptophyta; class Pinopsida; order Pinales; family Pinaceae; genus Pinus; species Pinus taeda. Next base: position 122,045 of record APFE031290633.1, read on the forward strand.
ATCACATAATCTTAGACTTGGGATTTGATGCTAAAGTACTGCCAAAAAAAACTTGGGAACATATGGGGAAGCCTAAGGTATAGTGGTCACCAATTCAGCTGCACATGGCAAACCAGCAAAAGATAATTCCCATGGGTCACCTCATGGAGTAACTGTAGATATTGAAGGCCCAAGAGTAGTGGAAGATTTTGAAGTTATTGAGATAGTAGATGATAATAATACCTACTCATCATTTCTTGGGATTTATTGGGCCTTCGACATGAACATAATCATTAATTTAAAGAAGCAAAGCATGGTATTTGAAAATAATGAGCTTTGAGTGATTGTTCTATTGGACCCAATAGAAGGTGTAGGATACACAAAAACAAACCATGATTATTATGGAAACGAAGACATTGAGAACATATATAAGCTAACTATGTGAAATGAAGATTGGATCAATCCCATTGCGGATGGAAGGGTCAACAGGGAGAAGGGTAGTTCCTACCAATCAGATTCAGATGAAGAATTAGAAAATTGGAAAAATCGGTTGCATGAGGTCTCTATGATGTGATGCAATTAGCTTACAAGGTTGCTATGCTATATACCTATTGAGGTACATAAGTTGCCTTATTAGGATGGTTTGGATGATGTCAATATGTTTCTTGACCATTTTGAAAAGGATGTACCAGAGGAGCATCGTTTCCAGGCCTTAGATACAACATTGAGAGATATGCCTACAAGATGGTGGGTTACACACAAGGATAAAATTGTTGAGTAGAAGGAATATCGTAGAATGATGCAATTAAAATTTGGCTACGAAAACACTTGAATAACTGAAAAGTATAATGGAAAGGATGATCCACGTGAACATCTCACTTGATGGATTAAGGTGTGGGGTGAGGTGCCTCAACCAGATTGGGTGCATATCTTTATTCATACCTTGGATGTTATCCAGAGGAATTGGTATTTAGAGACGAAGCTCTGACACAAGACTGCTGATTGGGATGAGATGGAGAGTTTCTTGATGACATTCAGTTTGAAGATGGGTTTGCATGGATTGATGAAGCGCTTCAAGAGATTAAAGAATTTTTTTTCCAAATACCCGTAGAGACTATCACTTGGATACAAGCTGAATGGAGTACGCAACTACAAAATGATTTGGAATGTTACAATGTTACTACGGAAGAAGGCAATGAGGATCCGTGGAATATTAATGTCCTTGAGTGAGAGGGACAGTGTGTAGTTACTGGACATGATGCAGAGATCCTTGATATCTCACAACCAGTGTGCACAAAATAGGAAAATATTGGCTTAGAAGAAGATTTGAATTTCATGAACATTGACGACTATTGGGATGAGGACACAATGGATAAGGTCACTAAATTATTACACAAATATCATGATTTATTTCCAGCTAAGTTCTCTGACTTGAAGGGGATAGTAGGATATTTGGGTATAATGAAGATAAATCTAAAACCAGATGTGAAGCCGACTAAGCAGTGGCCATATCAGTTGAATCCCAAATATAAGGAAAAGGTAAGAGAGGAACTCGATTATATGCTCACGCGAGGAATCATTGAGCTCGTAGAAGAATTGGAATGGGTTAGTCCTATGGTGGTCCAGGAGAATAAAACAAAGGGTGATATCAGGATCTGTGTTGATCTGTGGAAGTTAAATGATGCATGTGTACATGATCCATTTTCTATGCCTTTTACAGATGAATTTCTAGAAAATGTTGGTGGGAAGGAAGCCTATTCATTCACAGATGGATTTTTGGGATATCACCAAATTAAGATTGCACCAGAGGGTAGAAGCAAGACTACCTTCGCTACGAAATTGGGATCTTTCCAGTATACAGTCATGCCTTTTGAATTAAAAAATGCTCCTACGATATTCTCAAGGGTGGTAGTCACAACTTTCAAGGAATTCTTTCACAAATTTTTGTAAGTCTACTTTGATGATTGAACAATGTTTGGGATAGTCAAGAAGCATGTATGTAGTCTACACCTAATGTTGGATACATGAAGAAAGTATAAGATCTACTTGAACTTGAAGAAATGCATTTTTTGTGTACCTTATGGAATAATTTGGGACATGTTGTTTGTGTTGGGTGTGGAGCGTAATTATCTTCTGTATTCAAAGGTTTCAGTTGGATGTATACCCTAGGAAGATTGTACATCCCTCCATGCGGGGGGGGGGGACTTTTCTCCCTGTGGGGGTCTGGGGAGGCTAATCCCCCCTACTGGGGGGTCCAGGGGCAGTGGGGGTTCAGGGGTAGTGCCCCCGAAGCTAAAAATAGATGTAAAATTGCCTTGTAAAAGTATAGTAATTTCTAGTCAAGCTAGGCCATTCATTAGGCGGATGATCTGACAATAGAAGTTATGTTTAATTTAGGGTTTTTTTTCCCTAGAAGGAAACCCCTCAATATATATGAGGGAATTGTATTACGTCTATATAGATCTGTATTCGGAGTGAGGAAAAAGGAGGAGATTGAGAGCGAAGGGGGAGTTACAACGGATTTGCTGTAGGTTGTATCTCTTCAGTTTGATGGATAATATAATAAAAGAAGGATTAGCTATTTCTCCATGTATGTAGCCCAAACTGGGTGAAGCACGTATATCTGTGTCTCTCTTGTTTTATGCATTTCCTGTGTTTATATTTCTGTAAAATTTTATGTGTTCCATTTCTCTATAATATATCATTTTCTAACAGTTTGTAAGCAGGGATTAATGGTAGACTTTGCTAAGATTGTTTTAATTATCAATTTGGAGCCTACTAAGAATGTAAAGCAAGTATGCACGACTTTGGGTCATACTGAGTTCTAAAAGAAGCTTATTAAGGTGTATGTGCTGATTACTACGCCCATGGAGAAGCTATTAAAAAGGATGCTACTTTCTTCTGGGATGATGACTGTCAGAAGAGCTTGGATATCCTGAAGGAAAATATGGTCATGACACCGATCCTAGTATTCCCAGATTGGAAGAAGGAATTTCATGTGCATGTGGATGTGTCTTGTGTAACGTTGGGAGCTGTCTTAAATCAACCAGGGGTAGGAGATATTCATCACTCGATTGCCTTCGCCAATCAAAAATTATCTAAGGTAGAGAAGAACTATTCAACCACAGAGTGAGAAGGATTGGCCATGGTTTATGCACTATAAAAGTTTTGGCATTATCTTCTAGTTGCACACTTTAAAATGTACACGGACCATTATGCTTTGAACTACCTAGTCAATAAGACTGTGTTGGGGGGGGGGGGGCGGGGTGGGCGGGAGAATCTGTAGATGGTTTCTTCTTTTCTAGGAGTATGATTTTGAAGTGATAGATAAGCCCAAGAGATTGAATTCTGGACCAGATCACCTCTCTCTGATCGAGAATAGTGAAGATCCAACTAATATTGATGAAGGGTTTCCTAACACACTAATTTTTGCCGTCAGAGTTGTGTATGAGAATTTTGTAGCCATTATTCATATTTTATCTACTAGCGTAGCTCTTGAAGGTTATACAACACATCAAAAGTAAGAATTAGCTGTCTGGGTTGTAGATTTATCCATGATTGCAGCACACTTATATAATATGGGATCAGATGAAGTTCTACACTGATATGTTCTTGAATTCGAAAGACACAGTATCCTAGCTAAAGCACATGGTGGTGTTGCTGGAGGACACTATGCAGGCAAGGAACCGTGTGGAACATTATGTGAGTAGGACTCTCGTGGACTACGGTACATCAATATTCTAAGGAATACTGCATTATGTGTGATGTGTGTCAAAGGACCGGGAGGCCATTGCGAAAGGATGAACCATTGTTAAATCCACAAGTCACGCTATAAGCATTTGATAAATGGGCAATTGAATTCATTGGACCTATTCAGCCACTAGGGAAGAAGACAAGAGAACTTTATATTATTGCTATGACAAAGTACTTAAAGAGGTGGGCCAAGGCACAACCTGTGAAGGATTACAGTGTAGACACTGCTCCGAAGTTTATATTTAGATTTATTTTATCAAGGTTTGGATGCCCGAAGATTCTGATGAGTGATAGAGGTTCACACTTCCTGAATGAGACAATTGTGGCTTTAAAAGAAGAGTTCCAGATGTACCATTAGAAGAGTACACCATATCATACCCAAGAAAATGGAATTATCGAATCTTTCAAGTAGATCTTGGATAATTCCCTAACAAAGGTCTGTAATGTTAATAGGAATTATTGGGATGTGGGCATACCGACGGTTCTATGGGAATATAGGATGAATTGTAAGAAATTGATTGAGAAAACACCATTTCGACTAGTTTATGGACAAGAAGCAGTGATATCGATGGAATATATAGTGCCTAGCCTCATAATTGCAGTAGTAACCGAGATGGTGGATCGCGATGTAATGGAAGAATGCCTGGTGCAACTTTTTGCATTAGATGAAGACCTTTTTTTTGCCTCAATTTCATCAATAGGTGCAAAAAGCTAGAGAAAAGGTGTGGCATGATCGTCACAGTAAGCAACATACTTTCAAGGATGGAGATTTGGTCCCAATGTATGACAAGTTTACAAAATTCCCAGGAAAGTTTTAGATGCATTGGCTAGGACCGTACGTGATTAAGGATATTTTAGATTGTGGCACAGGTCAGATCGTGAAGATGAATGGGGAAGTGTTTCCTGGTAGGATTAATGGGAGAAGATTGAAGGTTTATAGGGATGATCCTGACTGCACACAATGACTACATGATAACAGGAAAGTCTTAGTGCTTTTGGCAGTTGAAAGAGGGCATAGGACTATAAACTACTATGCCAAGGAAAAATTCTATCGAAGAAGCAGGGTTGTGCGATGTTTAGGAATATGGCATAGGTGGAAGATGTGACGAGGTGGCTATGCCATAAGCAGGGGTCCCACGTAGCCTGCCCAGAAAGTGAACATTGGAACAACTACAACTAATTTGACAGTGAAAGAAATGTTAAAAGGAGCAGGGGAAATGTATTTAAGGAGCATATCTATGGAAATTTGCCACCAAAATAGCATTAATGAGGGATATATGGAGGGAATCAAGTGGTTTGAATTCGAAAAAAGCTATAAATATGGCACCCCACTCCACATTTGGACACTTTGCTTCTTGAGAATTTGCTATGTGTTTTTGCACTTAAGGAGCCGAGGGTGTTGTTTCATGTATGGTTAGCTGAGTTGGGAGGAAGTTAAGCAAGAGTTTTTGAAGAGAGGAGTAGAGAACATCATGACTGCAACACTGCCAGTCCACACTACAAAATATAGGTCAACGAAGCCAAATCCTACTGCCTCGACGATAAGAAATAAAAAGCAGAAAAAACTGCAGTGGACCCCATTCAGCAATCGCCATGGAAAATTCAAATGGAGTAGAGACAAAAGGGAAAAATGGATAAAAACAAGCAAGCAATGGAGTCGTAGGAATTTTATGAAGAAGTGTTGAACGAATATCTTGAGGATATCAGCACAAAAGTAGTGGAGCCAATTTCTTGTTTGTCGCCATATATGCCACTGCGGAAGCCGATCTCAAAAGTGACTAAGGATCCGAAATCTATCAAATTTAAGATATTCACACCGTTGCTACTAGAGGAAGTACCTATTGAAGGTGAATTATTTTCAAGGGCACCCCAGCTTATAATATTGGGATTTGAGTGACCGTGAGAAATTTCTACAGCTGGAACCCAACAAGTATCTGAAGGAGGTGTACTATGAGGAGGCGGGTTTAACAAGACTTGAACCAATGAAATGGGCGGCCATTATTGAGTGAGTAGAATTGTTGAGCATGCTATATGTCCCAAAATTTGGCTGAAGCAACATCAACACTATTTTTGTGCACCAGTTTTTGGCGCTGGTCGATGATGGGTACCTATGGCTGGGAGAGCCCATCCTAATTGATGACACGTTGATACAAAAAATCACAACATTGCCCTATCAACGCATGAACCCCGTAGATGATTTTGTGGGGAAGTCACTTGAGAAAAAGTTGGTAGACCAAATGAAGAGTGACTTCGGGCTGTTCAAGAGGTCTAGGGGATATGACATCACTTCAATCATAGACAAAGCTGTGCAGTTTTACGTACAGATCTTTGTAGGAAAGATCAAGAGGCAGTGCCATGTAGATGAAATGTAGACACCAGTGATATCCTTGGTTGTGCAGTGCAACAAGGGGGTTCAGTTCAATTGGGCAAGCTATCTATGCCAATAATTCGTCGAATATTGCCACGAAGCGTAGAAAGAGGGAAAAGAATTCCACTACGCATGAATCTTCTTATTGATCACGTTGATAGCTTGAAGGATGCTGAATGATTCACAATTCCCCACTATGGATTTGGAGTTGTACGAGGCTACTAGATTTGCCTTGCTATGGGCAACAAAGGACATTGCCCACATTATAAAAAATAAGATGTTCTAGGTGTTATTCAAAATGGACCTGCAAATGGTGATCATCCAGAAGCCAAGGTTGTCATGAAGTCTATTAAAGGAATATTGGTGCATTGATGACTTCAAGGCTTATTTCCACCATGTGTATATCCACATGAGGCATGCTTTGATGAAGACATGGACAACGTTTCCGTTCCTGGTCACCGAAGAAGATTTCACCTAGCTAGTCCTTCAGTGACCAACTGAATGGCTCATTCCAACAAAAGTTGTAGAAGGCACACAAAGGAATAGTAAAGATATGCCGAAGGAAAGAAGAAGGTGAACATTGATGTAGACAAGAACATTGCATAGGAAGTAGAGTGTGAGGAAGAAGAACAACACACAAAATAACCTGATCAAGGTGGCAAAGACCCTTATGTAGACCTCGAGAACGTTGATTCTCTATTTATTTTAAAATGATGGAAGAAGACAAGTGCGAGAGATGCATTTAAAAGGCATAAGTCTAATAAGTGTGGTGACATGGAGGCCATGGTCCTAAATGAGGGGGATCTCAATGAAATTGGAGACATCATGAGTTGTGACGGAGGAGATATGGAGAAACATTGAGGATCAATACAAAAGCATGCTAATAGAGGTCCAAAAAGGCCTCAAAGAGTTGCAGGTTCATGCGAGCTAGGTTCAAGTGAGCATGTATCAAGCACGCTAGTCTCAAGCAAGCGTGGTACCAATGACATTAGGTAGTGTGTAGTCGATACTCAGTTCAAAGCTTCGCGTTATACCCCTGCTTGATGGATATTTACATCTGAATAATGCCAAAGATAGGGAGAGCACACATCCGATTAAGAACATGAGTATTAACCTCATGTTGGCTTGAGGGGGCTTGGAACCAGATTTAGAGTTAGCTGCGCTAACCAAAAAAACCCTATACTACCAACCCTTTCGGCAAAACCCCACTGGCACATACTGCAGTCTAACCCAAGGTAGTATTGGGGGATGTTAGAACCAGGTTTCTTCATACAAAAGGCTATGTGATGTGAGAGTAAGGTGTTTCTTTAGTTTCAAGACTAATTTGACCTTCGCAAATCCTTATCCTTAAAATCCCCAAGCTTAAAGAAGTTTCCCATTAAATAGAGTTATGAGCTTCCCCTAAGGGTCTAATCATGCATAACATAATAGATAACAATAGATCTAGATCATCGCGAAGTAATTAAGACAGTCTTACAGATAATTGGCATTCAAATAAGCACAAATACAAAAAACACATAAGTATACAGTTCAAACATAGATTTGCTTCAAATATTCTTTATTATTCCAGATCTTCAATACATATATATTTCCAACCCTATGCACACAACTCTAGGGGATTGCACCTTAGCTGCAGACTTATCAAGCTCTTCATGAACACAATAGCAAGAGCCTTCCTCTTCACCTAAATGCAAAAATATTGTACAGTTACAAACTTATAACATATCAAACTTGACTGATTGATTGATTGCCTTAAACTTGTTAAGACACCCTTTTATATACTTTTCCCTATTACAATACCATGGTCTACAAACCATGGGCGGGGCTAAAAAAAATACAAAAACTAAGGGGTGTTTACCTTCCTAAAGCCCCTTGACTGCTAGTGACCTGTGCTACTCGGACTCCACTCCTCAAAATGTGGAGACTTTACAATGCATGATCAAAAATTGACCTAGGGGACCCCGTCCCAATAGGCCCCCAACACAAAGATGTGATTCGTACCCGACTCACTCTGCTGGTACACTTTGTATCTTTAATTTTAGACTAATTAATGAAGACTTCACTTGGTGAAGCACCTCTACACATTATGTTGATGCCTATGAAACTTCTTCAACCAAATTCTCTATAGTCAGTCCTTCTCCTGCTAAGTCGATTGTCCGCTACATTTGCTGCATACTCTTGATCATGCCTTCCACAATATGTGAGAGCTACCCCACTTCTTCTTCCAAAGGCTACATCCGTGCAGTGATAATCTGCATTTTCTTCTGTAGTTCCTCAATCTATGCTTGCAGGGATGCCCCATATTTCAATCAGGTGAACCATTGCACAAGTGCTATGGTGCACATCATTGCCTTGATCTAATCGTACTGCATTTGCTTATCTTGGATTGCTAATTCAATATTTTTCACCTGTGGGTCCTCCTGCAGTGAGGTCCATAATTATCGTGTTTCTTTGAACAGTTGGCTATAGTCCTTGACTATAGCGTTGAGCTCTTCGCTATCTGTTCTGATGGTAGCCTCATGCTGCTCTTGGATCTCAGTGGCGTGGCGGGCTATAGATTCAATTGAAGCTCATTAATTTTCATCTACAAATAAAAAATGAACCTTATCCACCTACACCTTCAATTCATTGAATTCATCTACCAGCTACTGCACTTTTTCTATTGAAGCGACCTCAGACTGAATTTGGAGCTTTGGAAGCTCACTGCATACTCTAGAAATGGCTCTCTCTAGCTGCTACCTCTACGTAGCTACCTCATCACGATCTTGGAGAGATTTGTGCTTTTTATCTCACATCTACTGACTAGTGATCCTTGCATCATTAATCACCATGAGAGTCCATTGCTTTCGCACCTTAAGATCATCTGCTACACCCTAGTGGAGCTCATGCTATCTGTGTAGAGGGAGTGCTACGAGGTTAACACTCATGTTCTTAGGCAGCTACCTTCTCTCCTTATCTTCGGCATTATGCAAGTGTAAAGATCCATCAGGCAGGGGTACAACGTGGAGCTCTGAAGTGAGTACCGATTGCACACTACCTGATGTCGTTGGTTCCATGACCGCTCAAGACTAACTCACCTAAATCACACTCACTTGAGCCTAGCTCACTTGTATAACACCTGTTTGCTCCTGCAATTCCTTAAGGCCCTGTTGGACCTTGATCAGTACCGATTGGTATTGCTCTTCAATACGTCCTCAGATATCTTTTGTTGCAGACTAGATAGTATCCCCAATTTCATCAAGGTCCCCCTCAGTGAGGACCATGGCCTCCGAGCCAATGGACTTATTATATTTGTGCTTCTTACGTGTTCCTCCCGAATTGGGCTTTTGTCACTGCTTTAGAATAAAGGAGAATCTATGTCCTCTGGGTCTACATAGGGGTCTTTTCCACCATGATCAGGTTCCTCTATCTGTTGTTCTTCCTCTTTCTCACACTTTGGTTCCTACACAGTATTATTATCGAGGTCGATGGTCACCTTCTTATTTTCCTTCGGGGCATCTTTACTAGTCCCTGCTGCGCCCTCTACAATGTCTATTGGAAGAAGCCAGTTAGTCATCCACTAAAGGACTAGCTGGGTGATATCTTCCCCAGTGACCAAAAATGGTAATGCCATCCATTTCTTCATCAAATCATGCCTTGCATGGATGTATACATGGTGGAAATCGACATTGAAGTCAGCGATGCACCTATATTCCTTGAATAGATTCAGTGATAACCTTGGCTTCTGGCTGATCACCATCCAAAGATCAATTTCAAATAATATCCACAACATCTTATTTTCTATGACACGAGTAATGTACTTTATTTCCCAGAGCGAGGCAAATATGGTAGCCTTGCACAACTCTAGATCCATAGTGGGGAACTATGAATCATTCGGTGTCCTCCAAGCTATTAGCATGATCAACAACAAGAACCATGCGTAGCGGAATGATTTTCCTTCCTCCTACACTTTGTGGCAATCATCTAGGAATTATTGACACATGTATTTTTCCCAATGGAACTGAATTCTATTACTACATTACGCAACCAAGGATACCACTGGTGCCAACACTTCATCTACATGACACCTCCGCAAGTTCTTTCTTGCCAAAATCTACACAGCAAGCCACACAGCTTTGTGCGAGATTGAATTGATGGCATATTCCCTAGACTTCTTGTCCAACTCGAAGTCACTTTTCATTTGATATGAAAGCTTTTTCTTCTATGACTTCCCCACAAAAGCATCTGCAGGCTTTACGCCTTGATAGGGCAACGTTGTGATTCTCCGGATCAACATATCGTCAATTGGGATGGGCTCTCCTAGCCATAGGTAACCATCATGGACCAGTTCCAACAAATGGTGCACACAAATAGTGTTGATGTTACTTCGACTGAAGTCTGGGATGTACAACATGTTTAGTAATCACGTGTGCTCGATATTGATCACCCATTTTATTGGTTCAAGTCTTGTGAGGCCTGCCTCCTCATAGTACACCACCTTCAGATACTTGCTCGGTTCTAGTTGTGAAAATTTCTCATGGTCGCATAAATCCCAATCTTCCATGTGGAGATAGGGTACCCTTGTCAACAAGTCACCTTCAATATGCACTTCCTCTAGCAACAAGGGGGTGAATACCTTAAATTTTAAAGAGTATGAGTCCTTAGTCACCTTTAAGGTTGGTTTTTGCGGTGTCATATACGATGAAAACCAAGAAATTGGCTCTGCTTTTTTTGTGCTAATATCCTCAAACCCCTCATTCAAATATTATTCATCCAAGTCATGTGGATCCATTGGCTACTTGATTTTATCCATTTTTCCCTTATGTCTCTGCTCGGTTGGAATTTTCTGTGGTGATTTCCAAATCGGATTTTGCTGCTATTTTTTTTTATTTTTCTCTCCTATTACGGAGGTAGTAGGATTTGGCATGAATGACCCAGGTGATGTGGCATGGACTAGAGGTGTTGCAGTCATGATGTTCCCTACTCCTCTCTTCAAAAAACTCTTTTTTAACTTCCTCCCAACTCTGGTAACCAGAAACGCATCAACACACTCATATCTTTAAACAAAACATGACATAGCAAATTCTCAAGAAGAAAATCATCCCAATGTGGAGCGAGGTGTAATGTCTATAACTGATTTCAAATTTAAAATATCTGTTCCCCCTCAGATCTTCCTCATAAATGTGAATTTGGGGATAGATTTTCCCAGATTTTCTCCTTAAATGCATTTCCCCCACTCCTTTTAATGACAAAATCATTGTCAAATCAACTGTAGCTATTTCAACGATCACTTTTTGGGTAGACTGTGCAGGACTTCTCCTTGCGGTGCAACTACTTGTTGAAGCCCTGAAAATCAGGTTGACAACAAGGGGGATAACCGCCCGGTCCGGACCTTGGTTGGCAGCTCCTTATCCATTTGGTATAGCGGGTCCAACTGGGGATAATGGGACCAGTTTCCCAATCTAATGGTGTGTGTGTGTGCAGAATTGGATGTTGCTGATCTAAAAGTTCCTATCTAAACTACTTTAATCTAACTCTATGCTATTGTAATCTAATGAAAAGAGCACATCTAATCTATGCTAACCCGAGATGTAATTCTTCTATTATGCGATCTAAAGAGATTTCAAATAATAACTGGTAATAAAGATCATTCAACGATTATAAGAATGGAAATCAATTAAGATGAAACACTTTGCATAAAAAGTTAGGCAAAATAGTTGTGAACAACATATCGCATAATAAGTTATTCACATATTAAACATAAATAAATGGCTCCACTGTACAAAAGTGCCAAATGGTAACACAAACATTCATGTAATAACATATAAATAACAAAAAACTGTATATTGCTTTAAGAATATAAGCATAAATGTTCAAGAGATAAAAGTACCATTTATGATTGGTCCTACTCATAAGCTTCAAGCAACAATGATTTATCTCTCCTTGTTCTAATATATAGTAAGAGTACAAAAGTCCAACATCAGTAGCAGATATCAAATGCAAACATCAATAAATCTTGATCCGTTCATTCATCAAAACCTCTTTTGAGGGTGCAAAAGTGCATGTTTTGAGGACAAGTTTTTGACAAATTTCTGGACCTTTCTCTAAATTCATGAGAAGGGTTTAAATACGGCTATCTAAATAACTTAATTACATAAATTTAGGATACGGTTTAAATGACCACCCTTTTTCTAAGCAAACTTATTTCTAAAAAAAATCGAATCTAATTCCTAACTATTTCTGCTTTTGCTCCTTAATGTTGCAAGCATTCAACATTTGCCTGGGAAGAGTCGGCTGGTTGCTTTCTGCTTTTGTTTGAGTTAAGAAAACAAAAATGGCAAGTGCTGGCACCATTTTTTAGTAAACTAGAAGATATTTTCGGAAATCATCCTCTGGCTGGGTGAATTAACTGTGTTTATACTTGGTAATGACCAAAATTTCCCTCAAATTGCTTCTGCCTTTTCTATCTTGATTTCCAGACTTACGAATGACTAAGCAAGTCAGGGACCTTGCTTTCTGAACAATTTTCTTAGCGCATCGAAAACTGCCTCCGTTCTTTGATCTGGGCCTTTCTGGTGCGTTTTTCGCCTTTAGTTCATTTTTCTTTACCGGGTATAAGCTTCAGGATTTTTGTAAACATGCTGCTTTTGTGAGATTTTGACCCTGAGTGTTGAGTCGACTACTAATGTCAACATCTGTTCAGAAATGCTCTGGAATTTGCTGTTTTGTTGCATGCGGTATCCGTTTATGAGGGCATCTCTTCTCTATCTCCAAGCGTTGACGCTTTCCCTTTTTTCTTTAGATGTTTCCTATTTTTCATTCTTGCAGTTCACGCAAAGGAAAAGAGTAATGACAATAAATATTGATGCGAAATCTCTAAGCTCTATGAATGTATAAAATAATGCCACCCATTGTGAACTGACTCTTCAACAAACACAAAACTATCCTTCATTAACACTTTGGCGTTATGTTATCCAATTTGTTGGTTCACTGACAACTTTTCTTGAATGTTGAGCTGAGGAAAATTTGCGATGGGTGATTTCTGCAACTTGCATTAGGTTATCGTGTTATCGCATTTTGTCAAGATCATGATATCACAGATCGCAGATTGTAGCATCGCAGCATCATAGCATCGCGTTTATCGCAAGATCGCAGATTGTGTTAAATCATTGTGTGTTGTTTATGCGATGTTGCGACATGCAATGTCGCATATCGGCCATCGGATATTTCTTAAGATATTCATTTATGGGTGCTTCTTAATGTATGCGATGCGATGAATTTCACGTCGCTTTTTCACAGTTTTTATTGTGCTCATAAAGAAATGTTCTACTCTCTTCTCGCATTGCGATATATTTTTAAGGAGTTTAATACAATTTTTTTTTGAATTTTTTACTAAGGGTCCCCACTTGTTTTATGTTATTTCTAATACTAAAGGAGGGGGGTTGTTGGTGGCCACAACAATGGCGATTCACTTGGAAGAACCAGTTATCTCTGCTTTTCTTATTGAATCTTAACTTCCAAAATAGAAAAATTTTCATAAATCTAAATTTTGTTATTGACAGATGGAGTATATTATGCCTTATCCTATCAATGACATTTTGTTTCAACCTCTTTTTATTCTAATTTGTTTGCTTCCTCAGGCTTGTCCTTGTATTTACATCAGTGATTACTTGGTCTTGTAAAGATAAAATAAAGTTTTCTCTATGTGCCAGTTTTTAAAATATGCTCATTTGTCGTAGGTAGAGCCTCTGTTGCCAGCAGGCGTCCATAGCCTCGACAGGGTTACCTGTTACCCAACAATGATCCTTTATCCTGGTTAAGGTGATCTACAACTTTCAAAGAAAAACCCAAATTGACACTTTGTCTTTGATTTTCTTTTTTATTCTTAAAGAACAATGTCTTGGTTTGGTAGCCAAATTATGACATAGTCATTCAATTGATTTACACTCTTGCTGAACAAGATGGCTCGTGATGAGACCCCTTGTCTTTTGATTTTAACAATCTTGAGTCATTGCCCTATTTTGATGGACAGTATTGGCAAAGTCAGCAAATTATAATATCTGTGATCATGATAAGCCGGCTCGTGATGAGACCTCTTATTCTTTAAGATATAGTGTTTCTTGGATTGTTCCTCTGAATGTTGTGATTTTTCTTTAATCAGGGAGGAAGTCATTGTTTTCCTTAAGAAAGCTCTGGACGAAAATAATAGAGTTTGAAAACAAGTGTTTTACAAAGAATCCTTATTTTGTTATTGATACCTTTCATTGTGCTGATATAAAACAATTTCTTTACTAAAGGTTGCATTCGTCATTTTTTTTTTGAAGTTGAAACTAGTATCATATCTAGGCTAAAGTTTTTAACTGTATCTGTCAATAATAAAGATCAGATTCTAAATTTTTTTTTGCAATTTATACAAGCAGAAGGCTCAAAATCTTAAAGAGAATTGGTGTCTTTTCCGTGAATACCTATAGTAACCATTTACAACTGTTTTTATTTATAAAACAGAAAAGAAAAAAAAAACTATTCTACAAAATAGAAGAATAATCTTCTATGGAAAATATATTTTAAGGATTTGTCCATTAACATGCAAATGATCCCTTCTACCTGCTAAATCCTGTAAGACAAACGTTGATGGACCTATGACTTCAACAATCTGAAAAGGACCAAGCCACATCTTTTGAAATTTCGTATGTTTGCCTTTTTCTTCATGTGCCTTATCCCATTTTAAAACTAAATCTCCCATTTGATTTTTTTTTTTTTGTCATTATGCTTGAATCAAAAGAGGATTTTATTAGCGCTTGATGATGAGCATGGGTTTTCTTAGCTTGTTCTCGTTGTTCTTCTAATTTAATTATTTCCATTTGTCTTAGTTGTATGGAGGAAGTAGGTACTTCATCAATGTATTGTATTAAAGACAAGGAGGGAATGACTAAGTGATTTGGAAGAACCACTTCTTTCCCATAAACTAAATTAAAGGGAGAAGTGCTGATCGAAGTTTTTATCGTTATTCTATCTGCCCATAAAGCATTTACCAAAGCTTTATGCCAATTCTTTTGGTTCTGGTCAACTGTTCGTTTAATAATCCTGATTAGGTTTTTATTTGTTGACTCAGCTAACCCATTACCTTGCAAATTCACTCATTGCATTTCCAGAAAAGTATGATGCATTATCAAACATTAAAGCCGATGGCAATCCAAACCTAGTGATTATAAATTGATCTATGAATTCAATAATATTTTCAGAATTGGCTATCTTGAGAGGAACTGCTTCTACCCATTTAGTAAAATAATTTGTTGCCGTGAGGATGGCCCTATGCTGCTTAGAAGAGTGAGGAATGATCTCACCTATTATGTCTAAGCCCCACTAAGTGAACAGTTGCTCGATGTTTACCGGCTGTAGTGGTAGGGATGGTTTCTTTTGTCTTCCAGCAGTAGTTTGGCAGACTTGACATTTCCTCATGTAACTGTGTGAGTCTTTGAACAACGTAGGCCAGTAATATCTTGCACGTAAGATTTTATGTGCAGTAGCATCTCCAGCATAGTGTCCACCTGGTGGTCTGTCGTGGAGTTCTTGCAAAACTTTTTCAGCTTCAGTTTTTTCAAGACATCTAAGAAGAACATAATCATAATTCTTTCTAAATAGAATATTATTTATGAGCTGATATTGTTTATCTTTCAACCTCAAAGCTCTTTTCTTAGTACAATCCAGGTGTGATGGAGCATACCCGTTCTTAATATAATAAATGACGTCAACATACAATGATTCTGCATCGTTTAGGCTTACCTCACACATTTGTACCTCTTCAGATGAAATTTCAAAAATTTGCGATGCTCCAACCAACATTTTACAGAAGCCTTGGCCTATTACAATGCTTGCTGGTTTGATTTCAAGGTTGTATTCCTATAAAGCAGTGATCCAATTGGCCCTTTTCTCACCCACATCATTCTGTACTAGAAGATTTCTTACCGCTGGAAATGGTACTAAGATCTTAGTACAGGTTTTAAGTAAGAAACGTCTGAAATATTTGATTGCTTTGAAAACAGCATAGGCTTGTTTCTCCACGTCTGGATAATTGAGTTCAACACCTTGTAAATTTGAGCTAAAAAACACAATTGGGACTTCCGCTTTTTCTTGATTTGCTTGAGTTAGAATCGTGGCATATGATTTCTCTGAGGCAAATGTGTATAAAATAAAAGATTCTGAAAAATTCGGGGTTGCTAAAGATGGAGCATTAATAATAGCTTGTTTGATCAGGTTGAATGCTTCATGTTCATCTTGACCCCATTTAAAATTTGAATTCTTTTTAATCATGTTTTGCAAAGGAGACACAATTCGTGAAAAATCTGGGACAAATCTCTTCACAAAATTGATTTGACCAAGGAAATATTGCATGGCCTTTTTATTATGAGGTATGGATATTTAAGAAATTTCTTTGATTGTGTCAGGATCAATGTGAATACCAGATTTTGACACTATGAATCCTAGAAGTTTTCCTTCACTTAATGTGAAAAAAGTTTTCTTTGGGTTAAGTGAAATTCCATACCTTAAACATCGTTGAAAGATTTTTTTTTACGTCTTTGAGATGGTCGCTTCACTTCTTGGAGTACACTATTATATCATCCAAATAAATTACTACAGACTTATTGACTAAACCCTTGAATGCGATGTCCATGGCTCTCTGAAATGTAGCGCCAACATTAATCAAACCAAATGGCATCTTCCGATATGCGTATGTCCCCATTTAGTTCTAAATGTCGTTTTCAACTGATCATCGGGACGTACCAGCACTTGATTATATCCTGAAAATCCATCCAAGAAAGTCATCAATTCTGAGCCTGCTACTGCCTGCAGTATGTGTTCCATAGGTGGAAGAGGAAAATTGTCTTTTTGACAGGCTTTGTTAAGATTCCGAAAATTGATACAGATTCTAATATCTTCGTTTTTCTTTCTAACGGGTACCATATTGGAGACCCATTTGGAATGCCTGACAGGGAAAATTATTCTGGATTTTAATAACTTATTTAGCTCAGTTTTTATCTGATTTTCTAAATTGGGGTGGATCTTTCTCAGTTTCTATTGGACAGGTTTTTCGTTATTGATCATAGGAATAGTATGCTGAATGATAGAAGTGTCGTATGTCCTCAGTTCATCATAATTCCAGGCAATTTTTTTTTTTATATTGTCTCAAAAGACGAATATAGGCTAGTTTTTCTTCAGGGACTAGGCCGAGTTCTAGGTTAACGTTTTGTGGTTTATCATCAGTTCCTAGGTTTACTAATTTGTAGTTTAGAGTTGGACTGTAGAGCTTTGAATTGGTAGACCTTTTAAACCGATTTTTCAAATCATATAAGTCTTCTAACTTAACCACTGATTTAGGTATAGCATTATCAGTGCTATTTTGTTGTATTTGTCGATTGTGATGGTCTTCGTCAATTATTTGATTGGAGTAGGATCCTTCAGAAGTGAGGAAATTTACAATATCAGGATTGTCATTGAATACTCTCCAATTTGTAATGTTGTTAGGGATGGACAGTCTAAAGATTAATTCTATTGAGAATCTATCTGGACTAAAATATTCGGAGGGAATAAGCTTAGAGGCTACATTAGCCAAAAGGTCTGCGCTTTCATTTTGGAGTCTCGGGATTGAAGAAATATTAAATGCTATGAAATGCTCATTCAGATCTTGTACTAAAGATTGATAGTGTTTTAAATGACCTGATAAGCAATGTATAGTGTTGCGTAAGTGTTTGACGACAATCTCAGAGTCTCCGAAGACTTGAAGATACTTGACGTTCAACCCAATTGCTTTGTACAGGCCTTGCACCAAGGCCTCGTATTCTGCTGTATTGTTTGTGCAATCAAATTTGAGTCTACACGTAAGCATGGTCTTATTTCCTTTTGGACTAATAAAAATGCATCCTGCTCCTACTCCTTCCTTAGATTTAGAGCCATCAAAATATAATTTCCAAAACAAAGATGTATTTATAGGTTTATCTAAAAAATTAACACACTTTGAACTATCAGTTTGGGAAAATTTTTTGACTTGGGACAAAACTGAATTTTCTAAGTAGGGTGATGTGTGAGCATTGAAATTGCCGAGAAAAGAATATACTGAGTAATTGCCTATGATACTGCTATTATACACTATTGTTTCATTTTCTCCTTCTAATTCCGTTACTATGTACTTCTGGTGTAATTCTCGTTTAACCTTTATTTGATTTGGTTTATTGTTGTAGGGTAACCACATGTGCGACCAGTTGGTTGTGAAGTATCCATGGAGTTTTTCGGACCAATCTTTGCTAAGAATTAGGCCATATAATTCTGGGATATCAGCGATTAGAATGTCAATAACCTAACATATCTTCGGGTTGTTTGACAATCTTATGGTTACTTGATTAAGTTCACCAATCACTTCGACTTGAGATCGATCAAGTTGAACTATGCGCACTGCGGATTTTTATGGTTGAACATTTAACTTGGTACATATTGATCTGGGTAAAATATTCAATGAAGCACCGAAATCTACCAAACAATTGTGCACATTTTTGTTGAAAATTTCATAAGTGAGAAGAAACGGGGGAGTGTGAGATCTTGATCTTCCTCCAATCAAGGCGATGTCATTTGGATCAATCATATTGATCGCGCTAGCTGGAGGTCCTCCCATGTTGCGGGAAGCTTGAGAGAGTACAGTGGTAGGCAAAGATGTAATAGGCATGACATGTATTTCTTTCATCATTATCTTCTGTTGATGTTTCAATTTGCTCAATTTGTAAAGGGTAATATTAGCCCTAGTCTTTTTCATGTCATCAATAATATTGTACTCCATTACATCCGACACTATCAGTGTTTTTGATGGAGTTGTTTGATCTTCTTGGACTGGGCTAGATTGAGTCGCTTTAGTGGTCGTTTTCTTTGTTGCGACTTTATCTTTTGTTGCAGCACTTGTGCTTTTCTGCTTAGAGGTAGTTTGGGGAGGATCAAGCTGATTTTTGCTTCGTGTGCTAACTGGAAATACTTCTTGATCTTCTTCTTGTGGGAGGATGAAATCTCACATTCCTTGTAATTCCACAAATTCTTCGTCATCAGTCTGCCCTTCAATGGCACTTTCTTCTTCTTCCTCTTCCTCGGATTCAACATTTTAAATGGCATTGGGTGGTTTTGCATTCGTTGAAGGACCTCTTTTAAAAGCTCTCTAGGGCTTTTTTGAAGAAGCTTCTGCTACTTATCTTTTTATGTCAACCATCTCATTAGACATGGTCTTTAAAACTTTTTGCAATCCTTCCAAATCGAAAGGGTCTTTTTCTTGTTTCTTTTTGGAGTCTTCTTTGAAGGTGACTTTTTTAGATTTACGTTCCTCTATCGTGGATCTCTTTTCCAGGCTATTATGCATTTCTCTACTGTTATTGCCTCTGTCATGTTTTCAACTAAGGTTGTTTTATTTTCTCTATCCATGAAGATTGCCGTGTTTGATGGTAAAGCAGTAATATACCATTCACATCATACTTCTTCGCTGGGTTGGGAAGCAGTGGGAATTTTGTTGAGAATTTTTTTGAACTGTAAATTGAAATCTTTGATAGGCTTTTTAGCTTCGACTTTACGATTGGATAGGTCACTGATTAACGTTGCCGTTGATCTGTCATCACCAAAATTGGTAAGGAATTGATTCTGGAAGATATCCCAACTTGTGATAGACCCGGAGGGTAGTGAAAAGTACCATGACCCGGCTGTCCCTTGCAGTGTATAGGGAAAAAGCCGAACAACAACATCTTCATTAGTAACTCTATTGAGATTGATAGAAAGCATGAAATTGTTTATGTGTTCTTCTGCTAGCATGCCTGCTTCTGGATTGAATTTGGGTAGCCATTTCTCAATATGTGGCTATATTTGACTCAAGGGCGGAGGCATTAAAATTGCTCCAGGGTTGTTCCATGGAGACTGGGCCATCGTTGAGCTGCTAGTAGAGGAAAGTGCAGGAGATGATCCTTGTGGCTGGGAAGATAAGGATACTATGATTGTAGATGATTGAAGAGGGGTTGTGGGAGTTCCGGTAGACGGATGGATGATGGTTTGGAATGGAGGTGTGGGTGGTTGACTTCGCGGTGGGGTAGTTGAAATGGATGATGTAGATGAAAGAGTCTCACTGTCAGACTCTTGCGGTAATTTCCTCACTCTTTTCCTAGTGGGAAGAGGCAACTCAGTTGGTTGAATGCCAAATTTTTCACTTTTTAACCTGGTTAGGGGTTGAGCAGGATTGTACTGTGAAGTCACACTGCTTTGAGATTTATCAGACCTCCGAGGAGAAACGAAAAATCCCTGAAGTTTGTGAATCAGAGATTCAACTTCAGGAGGTTCAATGGTAGATTGGTCTAAAATATTAGGGTGTGTAGCAGCGGTTGATACTCGAGCAACTTCTGACCCTGGATTTAAACGTATTGGGGAAGTCGGGGGAGATGATGAGGGCGATTTACTCTCAGAATGGTGTTTAGATTTTGATTTAGGTGCCATTCATAGTTCAGGCCCTCCTTCTAGTGCCAAATATGTTGAAGCCCCGAAAATCGGGTCGACAACAAGGGGGATAACTGCCGGGTCCGGACCTTGGTTGGAAACTCCTTATCCGTTTGGTATAGCGTGTCCAACTGGGGATAATGGGACCAGTTTCCCAATCTAAGGGTGTGTGTGTGTGCAGAATTGGATGTTGCTGATCTAAAAGTTCCTATCTAAACTACTTTAATCTAACTCTATGCTATTGCAATCTAATGAAAACAACACATCTAATCTATGCTAAACCAGGATGTAATTCTTCTATTATGCGATCTAAAGAGATTTCAAATAATAATTGGTAATAAATATCATTCAGCGATTATAAGAATGGAAATCAATTAATATGAACCACTTTGCATAAAAAGTTAGGCAAAACGGTTGTGAATAGCATATCGCATAATAATTTATTCACATATTAAACATAAATAAATGGCTCCACCGTACAAAAGTGCCAAATGGTAACACAAACATTCATGTAATAACATATAAACAACTAAAAACTGTATATTGCTTTAAGAATATAAGCATGAACAGTCAAGAGATAAAAGTACCATTTATGACTGGTCCTACTCATAAGCTTCAAGCAACAATGATTTATCTCTCCTTGTTCTAATATCTACTAAGAGTACAGAAGTGAAACATCTGTAGCAAATATCAAATGCAAACATCAATAAATCTTGATCCGTTCATTCATCAAAACCTTCTCTAAGGGTGCAAAAGTGCATGTTTTGAGGACAAGTTTTTGACAAATTTATGGACCTTTCTCTAAATGCATGAGAAGGGTTTAAATACTGCTAACTAAATAACTTAATTACATAAATTTAGGATACGGTTTAAATGACTGCCCTTTTTCTAAGCAAACTTATTTCTAAAAAAAAGCGAATCTAATTCCTAACTATTTCTGCTTTTGCTCCTTAATGTTGCAAGCATTCAACATTTGCCTGGGAAGAGTCGGTTGCTTGCTTTCCACTTTTGTTTGAATTAAGCAAACAGAAATGGCAAGCGCTGGCACCATTTTTTAGTAAACTAGAAGATCTTTTTGGAAATCATCCTCTGGTTGGGTGAATTAACTGTGTCTATACTTGGTAATGACCAAAATTTCCCTCAAATTGCTTCTGCCTTTGCTATCTTGATTTCCGGACTTGTGAATGACTAAGCAAGTTAGGGACCTTGCTTTCTGAACAATTTTCTTAGCGCATCGAAAACTGCCTCCGTTCTTTGATCTGGGCCTTTCTGGTGCGTTTTTCGCCTTTAATGCCTTTTCCTTTACCGGGTATAAGCTTCAAGATTTTTGTAAACATGCTACTTTTGTGAGCTTTTGACCCTAAGTGTTGAGTCGGCTACTGATGTTAGCATCTGTTCAGAAATGCTCTGGAATCTGCGGTTCCATTGCATGCGGTATTCGTTTATGAGGGCATCTCTTCTCTGTCTCCGAGCATTGACACTTTCCCTTTTTTCTTTAGATGTTTCCTGTTTTTCATTCCTGCAGTTCACGCAAAGGAAAAGAGTAATGACAATAAATATTGATGCGAAAGCTCTAAAGCTCTATATGAATGTAATAAAATAATGCCAACCCATTGTGAACTGACTCTTTGACAAACACAAAACTGTCCTTCATTAACACTTTGGCATACATTCATTAATTTTCTTTAAGGTGCACATCCAATTTTTTGGTTTACTGATAGATTTTCTTGAATGTTGAGCCGAGGAAAATTTGCGATGGGCGATTTCTGCAACTTGCATTACGTTATCGCGTTATCGCATTTTGTCAAGATCGTGATATCGTAGATCGTAGATCGCAGATTGTAGCATCACAACATTGTAGCATCGCGTTTATCACAAGATCGCAGATCGTGTCAAATCATTGTGTGTTGTTTATGCGATGTTGCGACATGCGATGTCGCATATCGGCCATTGGAGATTTCTTAAGATCTTCATTTATGGGGGCTTCTTAATGTATGCAATGCAATGAATTTCGCGTCGCTTTTTCGCAGTTTTTATTGTGATCATAAAGAAATGTTCTACTCTCTTCTCGCGATGCGATATATTTTTAAGGAGTTTAATACAATTTTTTTTTGAATTTTTTACTAAGGGTCCCCAATTTTTTTATGTTATTGCTAATACTAAAGAAGGAGGGGGGTTGTTGGTGGCCACAACACTACCTCATCGCAAATTCCACCTGTGCCATCTTCCTAAACATTGCGCAACCCTCCTTCTTCGATAGAATTTTTCCTTGACATAGTAGTTTATAGTCCTACACTCTCTTTCAACTGCTAGAAGCACTAAAAGTTTCCTGTTGTCATGTAGTCATTGTATAAGAGCAGGATCATCCCTGTAAACCTTCAATCTACTCCAATTAACCCTACTAGGAAACACTTCCCCATTTAGCTTCGCGAGTTGAACAACATTACCATCTGAAATATCCTAAATCGCATATGGTCCTAGCCAATGCATCTGAAACTTCCTTGGAAATTTGGTAAACTTGTTTTCATACATCAAGACCAAATCACCATTCTTGACAATACGCTACTTAATGTGACGATCGTGCCACACATTTTCTCTAGCTTTATGCACCTAGTGATGAAAGCCAACCAAAAATCAGTCTTCCTCTAACTCGAGAAGCTGTGCTAGGAATTCCTCCATTATGTTGCGATCTGCCATCTCAGTTACTATTGTGATCCTAAGGCTGGGCACTATATATTCCATTGGCATCACTGCTTCTTATCCATAAACTAGTCGAAATGGTGTTTACCCAGTCAATTTCTTACAAGTTTTCCTATATTCCCATAGAATCACTGGTATGCGCACATCCTAATCATTCCTATTAACATTGCAGACCTTGGTTAGGGAATTCTCCAAGATCTTGTTGAAAGCATCGATAATTCCATTCACCTGGGGATGATACAACGTACTCTTCTGATGGTACATCTAGAAATCTTCTGTGAAAGACACAATTGTATCATTCAAGAAGTTTGAACCTCAGTCACTAATCAAAATATTTAGGCATCTAAACCTTGAAAAAATAAATTCAAATATAAACTTCGTAGTAGTGTCTGTGCTGTAATCCTTCACAGTCTGTGCGTCAACCCACCTAGCTAAGTACTTTTTATCAATGATATAATACCCGTACTCTCATCTTCTTCCTTAGTGGCTAAATAGGTCCAACGAATTCAATTATCCATTTATCAAATGCTTGTAGCATGACTTGTGGATTTAATTTAAGTTCTTCCCTTCACGATGGCTTCGCGGTCCTTTGCACACATTTCATGCACTACAATACTCCTTAGAATGTTTACGTAACATAAGCCACCATAATCTTGCTTGCAGGATCTTCTGCACAACTGCCTTGATTGCATAGTGTCCTTTATCAACACCACCATTTGCTTCACTGTGTCTTTCATATTCAAGCACCTATCAATGTAGAACTTCATCTGAACCCATCTTATATAATTTTCCTACAATCATGGAAAATTTTGTAGCTTGGACAACTAGTTCCCTCTTTTGCTGTGTCCTATAACCTTAAGGAGATACACTAATAGATAAAAAATGAATATTGTCTGCAAAATGCTCATCCGTAACCCTGATAGCAAAGAGCTGCATGTCAGGTAATCCTTCATCAATATTTGTGGGCTCTTCACCATTCTCGATCTATAGAGGTGATCTAGTCCAACATTCAATCTCCTGGGCTTAACTATCAATTCAAAATCATATTCCTGGAAAAGGAGAAACCATCTACAGATTCCCCCCCCAACACAGGCTTGTTGGCTGATATTTCGAAGATGAATGGTCCATTTACATTTTAAAGTGCTCACCTAACAGATAATGCTTGAATTTTTGTAGTGCATAAACCATGGCCAATTCTTCTCTCCCTGTGGTTGAATAGTTCTTCTCTTCTGTAGATAGTTTTTGACTAGCAAAGGCAAACATGTGATCACTGTCGCATACCCTTGCTTGAGTTAAGATGACTCCCAATGCCATACAAGATGCATCCACATGTACATGAAATTCCTTCTTCCAGTTCATGAATACTAGGATTGGTGTCGTAACCATATTTTCCTTCAGAGTATCCAAGCTCTTCTAACAGTCATTGTCCAAAAAAAACATAGCATCCTTATTTAACAACATCTCCATTGGTGCAGTGATCTGCACATACACTTTAATAAACTTCTTGTAGTACCTAGAATGACACAAAGTCACATGCATATACTTTACATTTCTAGGGGTCTCTAAATTGATAATTACAATAACCTTAGCAGGGTCTACCATCAATCCATGCGTACAAACAACATGTCCCAAGTATTCCATAAGGAAGACAAAAAATGCATTTCTTCAGATTCAAGGAAATTTGATACTTTCTACATGTATCCAACACTAGGCGTAGACTAGAGACATGCTTCTTGACTAGCCCAAGCAATGTCGAATCATCGAAGTAGACTTCCAAAAAATTATGAATGAAGTCCTTGAACGCTGCGACTACAACCCTTGAGAAGATCAAAGGGGCATTTTTTAGTCCAATGGGCATGACGATATATTGGAATGACCCCCATTCTGTAGTGAAGGTAGTCTTTCTTCTATCCTCTGGTGCAATCTTAATTTGGTGATATCCTGAAAATCCATCTATGAATGAATACACTTCTTGTCCACCAACATTTTCGAGAACTTCATATGTAAATGGTGTTGGGAATGGATCGTGTACAAATGCATAATTTAGCTGCCGCAGATCTATGTAGATCCTAATACCACCCTTAATTTGCTTCTCTTGGACCACGATAGGACTGACCCATTTCGATTCTTCTACGGGCTCAATTATTCCTGCCGCTAGCATGTTATCAAGTTCCTCTCTTACCTTTTACTTGTATTTTGGAGTCAACTGATATCGGTACTGCTTAACAAACTTTGCATTTGGTTTTAGATTGGTCTTCATCATACCCAAATCTCCTACTATCCCCTTCAAGTCGGAGAACTTAGTTGGAAATAAATCTTGATATCCGTGTAATAATTCAATGACCTTATCCACTGTGTCTTCATCCCAATAGTCACCAATGTTCGCAAATTTTAATTCTTCTTCTGAGTCAATATTTACCTATTTTGTGCACACCGATTGAGAGATATCAGGGATCTCCACATCAGGTCTAGCAACTTCACGCTGCCCCTCTGATCCAGGGATATTAACATTCTACAGATCCTCATCACCTTCTTCCGTAGTAACATTGTAACATTCCAAAGCATGTTGTAGCTGCGCACTCCAGTTAAGTGGTATCCAAGTGATAGGCTCTACGGGTGTTTAGAAGATTTCTACTTTAATCTCCTAAAGCACTTCATCAATGCATTTGAACCCATCTTCAAAACTGAATGTTAGCAAGAAACTCTCCCTCATTTCATCCCAATCAACAGTCCCATGTCGCAACTCCATCTCTAGATACCAATTCTTTGGGATAACATCCAAGGCGTGAATAAAGATATGCAACCACTCTCGTTGAGGTACCTCACCCCATGCCTTAGTCCATCGGGCCATATGTTTAAATGGATCATCCTTCCCTATGTAATTTTCAGTGATTGTTTGCCCATTCTATGATATTCCTTAAGTCAGCAAATTATCCTTGTGTGTACTCCACCATCTTGCTGGTGTAGCTCTCAATGTTAGATCTAAGGCCTGGAACCAATGCTCCTCTGGTACATCCCTATCAAAATGGTCAAGAAACACATTGACATCATCCATTCCATCATAATAAGGCAACTTACATACCTCAGTAGATATACAATGTAGCGACTTTGTAAGCCAATTACATCACAATGTAGAGACCTCATGCAACCAATTTTGCCAGTTTTCTAACTCTTCATTTGAACATGATTGGTAGGAACTTCCCTTCTCCCAGTTGATCGTTCCATTCGTAGTGGGATTGATCCAATCTTCATTTCTCACATTTAGCTTATATATGTGCTCAATTTCTTCATCTTCATAATAATCATTGTTCAGTTCGGTGTATTACACAATTTCTGCTAGATATAAGAGAAGAATTAATCAAAGATTAGTCATACTTTGCTTCTTTAAATTAACGATTGCATTCATGTCGAAAGCCCAATTGATCCTAAGAAACGCTGGGTATGGATTTATTAAGCCCCTATAATACTAGGGATTCCCCCATTAGTATTGTTGTTGTATCCCTTATTTTTATTTTTGTGCCACTACTGTCCCCATATTGTTATTATTGCGCCCCATAGAATCCCTCTATTTTTATTTTTGTGCCTTTATATTATTATTGTTAGGTTGGCTTGGTTATATTGTGACCCCTTAGACTCCTATATATAGAAAGGAGGTTTTGTCATTTGAATGATCCAAGAATTGTTCATTTGTGTAATGTAAATGAGGTTGCCCCCTCGAAGAGGTTGAATTCTAAGATGTTGATCTATCTTTTCTATCTTTTTGTGAGCTAGTTTGATAACATTTGGTATCAAACCTTTGGGTTCTAGGGTTTCGTTGCTCCAAACAGGTCATCATGGAATTTTCACTATAACTTGTTTTCTGCGATGTTTAAGAAGTTAAAAAAAGCCATTTGAGAATAAATATTGCTGAACCTCGGGTATGGATTTTAGAGCTTGTCTCGCTATAGTTTCAGAGATATGATCTGAGAAAGTTGGGGTTTTTGCAAGCTCCAAAATTTCATCTAAAATAGGCCATCGTGGAATTTTCGCTATAACACTTTTACTACAACGTTTCAGAAGCCAAAAAAAACCCATTTGATAAGAAATCGGTCTGAACCTCAGCTTTAAATTTTAGATCTTGTCTTAGTGTATTTTTGGAGATATAATTTGAGGAAGTTAGGGTTTTGCAGACCCCCGAATTACATTCCAAATGGGTCACCTTGGGAAAATCATCATAAATTTTTCTCCAAGCATTAGATTGAATTTTCGTAAGAAGTTATAGAAAGAGGATGGATTGTAGTTGTTCTGGAAACCTAAGGTTGAAATAGTGACCCAAAACACGTCATACAAATTCGCTCTACTGAACTAGTCTATACTCAGGTCATCATGGGAGATTTGGCATAACTCTTCATTAGAGAATCCAATGTTGATTAGAATTGCGGGGTTAGAAATATTACTTAGAGGGTTACTATAGGAAGAAATTTTAGACTTGGGAGATCCAAAATTATAGAGATACATCAGATCCAATATCAAACTCCTACAAAGTGAAAAAAGGTGTGTAGTTTTTTTTAAATTTTTGTATAATCCTGGTTTGGAAAATTATTTTAAAGGAATTCAATGGGCATAATGAAGCATTATTATCAGTAATTGATGCCTCGACGAAAGAAAATGGAAACACCTAGTAAGCAACCTGAAAGCTCTAGCATGACTCATGAAGAAGAGGAAGAAATGCAACATGATATAACAAAACTACGAGACCAAGTGCAACAAATTTGATTTGCACAAAAGGTAACAGAAGGTAAGATGGATGGCTTAAAGAAAGATGTAGAAGCTACGATGGTTGGTTTAAAGAAAGGTGTGGAAGCTAAGATGGATGGTTTAAAGAAAGGCGTAGAAGCCAAGATGAATGATGTGAAAGCTAAGATGGATGACGTGGAAGCTAAGATGGATGGCGTGGAAGCTAAGATGGATGATTTGAAAAAAGGCATGGAAGATTTGAAGACATATTTGAAAAATTTATACAAGAAATGTGCTTACTAATGGTGAAAGGATAGTACAGGAAACTCATGATGAGAACAAAATAAAAGTTAATAATGATCTCATAGACTCTAATGTTGGATTGAAGAACCACCATGTTCTAAAGATCGATATGAGGAAGTTTGATGGAAAGGATCCCAGAACATGGATACTACACATGGATAAATGTTTTGATCTCCATAATGTGCAAAACACACAAAGGTACACATTGCACCTTTATATTTGGAGCCAAATCAGTTTGTACGGCATCGATGGCTTTGCCTTGTAAACAAATTGTCACTTGGGCTATTTTTATCGATGAAATGATAGCACATTATGAGGATACAAAAAGCAACACTTTTTTTAGCGAATTGATAAATCTCAAACAAAAGGGTTCAATGATGGAGCACATTGAGGACTTCCAAAAATTGAACATAAGGGTAAAATATATTCTAGAGGAGAATAGGATTGATGCGTTCATAGGGAATTTAAAGGATAATATCCAACATGAGGTTCGCCTTTGGGAACTTGATTCATTGGAGAAGGCATTCAGGTTAGCAAAAAAAATGGAAAAAAAATTTATGGCAACCAGGAAGCCTACCACTCAAAACTATAAAGATGGAAGTGTTGTTGCCCCTAGCCTTCCACAACCTACAGGGTTGACACCACAACAATTGGAAGAAAAAAGAGCAAAAGGGCTTTTTTACAGTTGTGATAGAAAATACAATAAAGGTCATAAGTGTGCTGAGAATAAATTATTCTACATAGATTGTGAAGAGGAGGAAGAAAAATAACATGAAATGTCAAAAGAAGAGGATATACTCTAGGAACAAACCCTAAATAAAGAAGAAATGAATCCGCCCATTGTAATGCATTGGCTAGAATTACCGCTCCTCAAACTATCAAGATAGAAGGACATATCAAGAGGAAAAAGGTAATAGTGTTGATTGATTCGGGAAGTACCCATAATTTTATTCATTGTAAGATAGCAAAGGAATTGAATTTCTTCCTATATCCAACACCAGAGTGTCAAGTGATGGTTCCAAGCGGAGGAACCATAAATTGCTCAGGAAAGTTCCATAATATCAAGCTATCCATGGGAGAATATGTATTGAATAGCCCAATGCTTTCCATTCCAATCGGTGGTGTTCATGTTGTACTAGGAGTCCAATGGCTACAATACTTAGGTACAATAGCTTTTAATTTTCAAGAACTTTTCATGAAATTTTGTGTGGAAGGAAAGGAAGTTGAATTAAGGGGTTGTTGAAGGCCCCGAAAATCAGGTCAACAACAAGTGGGATACCCGCCCGGTCCGGACCTTGGTTGGTAGCTCCTTATTCGTTTCGTATAGCGGGTCCAACTGGGGATATGGGACCAGTTTCCCAATTCAGTGTGTGTGTGTGAGAAAGATGGGTGTTTCTTTTCTAAATGGAATACTTCTATCCTAGTTCTACTCTAATGTTATGCTATTGTATTCTAATAAACAGAAAAACATCAAAATTTATGCTAACCCGGGGTGTGATCTTTCTTCTATGCGATCTAAAAAGATTTCAAACAATAACTAGTAATA
>APFE031290634.1:0-15492 GCA_000404065.3 Pinus taeda
TAGTCCAGTCTCATAATTACACCTTGTACTTTGTTCATGCAATTGTCGATGTCCATATAAAGGAACAACCATCTACTAGAATGCATGGGTTCCCAATTGTTGCAACCACCAGTCTACTAGGAAGTCCTTCACATACATGGTTCATCCAACATTTCAATGAACTCCCCCCTAGCTATAATTTTTCACCTCATGGAGTCTAAAACCAATATGGCCCACCTAACTATATCCATCCCACATGACACACTCTTTGAGGGTGTTAAAACTCTCTTATAGAGGGAACACATAACAAAGGGTATGCATGCCTCTTTGGGTCTTACAACAGGTACATAACACATTTCAAGACCACAGCTAACCATTACAAAAGAGTATATGAAATGCAGATTTGTTCTAATTACAATATGTGCCTCATAATACACCATGAGTCTGTGCCACAAACACACACTAATTCACACAAACTCGATTGTCCATCATCTTCCAATCTTTGATGCAGCTCCTCTAATGCTGTCTTCACTGCCATGTCTTCATTATATCTGGTTGTTCAACATTCCTGCAAATAAATTTTTCTATTGTTGGAATGGAAAGTTCCAACATAGACACAAATGTGTGACAATAGTTGGCCAAACTAAATGTCAACATCTAATTTTAACCAGAATTACATTAATGACATAATACTTTCTAAAAAAAATTAAACAATGGAAAACTCAGGAGCACTGCCTTTTTGCCTATATTCTTTGGTCAATAAAAATGTGAAGAGAATGTGTGCTAAAAAAACATCCCATTTTCCTATAAGAATGTGTTATTCTTCAATGACTAGATGACCAGATCATGCACGACGTTCTTCTTCCATGACTTCAACACTCAATATCTTCGTTCATGACTTGGAGCTTTGTGGTACCCATGATGGAACATCAAAACATTTTGGAAATATGATGAAAATCAATCTCGCATCCTCCTATAGGCAGCTCCTATACATTCTTTTCTCTGTCGGGCGCAACACAGACTCGATGCACATTTCATTGAGAGAGTGCAAATAACAGTGGCTCATGCCTAGCCACACACATAACAGATCCTTCTCACCAGATTTAGCTCGACTTCCTCACTAATATTCTACTGCCAACTTTAAATTACTTTCAATATGCACAACAAATAGCAAAACCTGTGAACTGGTAGAGCTCACTGCCCAGGAGACACATGCCGTATTTTACCACTACGACAGGGGATGCCACCGTGGTGAAGGATGCCACCACCTTCTTCGTTGCACCACTCTGATGCCAACATGTTTACAATGTTATGTAAATGACCTCTACTGCTAACAAGCACCGCTGCAATGACAATATGGCATGATTTTTGATGTCTTCTCTCATATCTATGCAAATCTTTCGGAAACAATGTACAAGTCACAACCACATGTCTCCTACTTCTTGGGAGGACTTCGATGTATCTTCTTGTGAGATACCAACAACTATGGAAGCATGGGAGTCATTTTTTTACCACTACACCAGACATTTAAGTGACGTAGAAATCAAGTCCAATGCTCGCATAGACCTCTGAATTGTAAGAATCTAATATTTCGCAAAATAACGAGTAGCAACAAGGAATCATACATAGTTTGTGTTAGAGTCAATATTTGCATACTGCCATCAGTGATCAAAACCCCTCTTTTATATCATATTAGGTTCCAATTCTGAAATTTTTGTCATTTCACCTAGGTCATTTAAAAATTTACTCACTGATGGTAGCCCTATGTCAAAAGCCCTACTCTCTCTTAAAAAATCAATATTTGCTAGCCCACCTTCATGTGTCTTACTAAAAATAAATTGACCATAAAGGCTCATTTCATCATGTTTTATGTCAGTCAAGTCCACTTGGAGTCTGCTCATTCAAGGTCCCATTAGGTCATTAAGGTTCATTCTTTCAAGGTCCAATAATACTCAATTTCACTGCATAAAGCCAAAAAAAAAGTATGAGAGTGAGAAAAATAATATCCTTTTGTCATTTGAAAAGGATTGGTAAACATGTGACTATGTTTTCCCAAGTTCTAATTTTTATTCCAAGTATCAGTTCTATTTCACAGTGTAATTTTATTTTAAAAAACAAATGTAATATGTTTTCTAATTTATGTAATTTTATGTTCATTATATGTAATAAGTTATTGTTCCTAAAGATGTCAACTCAAAGAACTATGTGCCAACTTAATCCAAGAAAATTCAAATGTGAAGATTGCCAAAACTCCATGCATCATCAACCTGCAAAAAATAAAATCAGAGAGTAAAGGGAAATTAGCAAGCATTCCAAAAAGGAGAAATGAAACATTAGAAAGTGGGTTTTAAAGCTAAAGGATAAAATTCATTTTAGTATAAATGCCTTCCTAGCATCTAACTCCACTCCATTTTCCTTTTATCACTTCTTGAGCAAACCCCAAGAGACCATTTTTCATAATTCCGGGTGAAAATCAGCAAAATAGAGCAAGTGTTGCACATTCTCTTCTGTCGCTCTGCGGTCTCTTCATGTTCTGCACAATTGCCCGACATTGTTCACTTGCCATGGGCACTGTGCATTCCCTTCATGTGTTGCGCGTTTGCCACAGGCGCTACACACTTGCCACAGGCGTTGCGTGTTTGTCTAGGAGAACTAAAATCACCTCCTTAGCTCCAACAAGGTTGCATTCAACCTCCCACAAGTAAGTCACCACTGAAGATTACATGTTTATTCCTCCTAAAATCATTCTCATGGTGTTTTGAAAGTTTGTTGAAGACCTAGTGTTATTTTCACACCTAAACCCTAGTCTCTCCCTAAAAAATACCCTTGTCAATTCCTAAATTTTAACTCCCCTACACCTTCATTCCCTTTCCCTAAACCCTTTTATCCCAATACTCTATCAATATTGTACCTAAACCCTAAGTCCTAGGTGCTACAATTACCAAGGCTCCCAAAACCCCCTACATTGCAAACAATTTCCGCACCCCAAAAATCTATCATATTAATACCCCATTTCCTCCTCCATTACATACATCCCTTCACCCATCTCCTTCATATTTCCCTTCCCCATTCCCTATTCCTAAAAAACCACATTCTAACAACCTTATACCTCCCTAGGGTTTGATATTACACTATGGAAGAAGAGGAATATAAACCATACAGTGAGGAAGAAGAAACATAGGTCAAGAAAACACACGAAGGAGGCAGGATACTTAGATTTGAGCAAGCATATCTCAGGGAACTCTTGGCATCTCCTATGGTTGTCACATCCTTCACATATCTAGGTTGTTATGATTTTTGTGAGAAATTTCAAGCAATCTAACACCATCGTATGTTGACTACGCTCTTCATATCTAAACCCCAAGACAACCAAGTCACTTTAGCATGTGTCACTTTTACTTTATCTACTACCATTATATCAGATGCCATCGGAATCCTAAATGTTGGGGAGAAATGGTTTAGTCAAGGTGAGTTGGAGAGACATTACTATGAGCCTTTCATAAAACCAAGCTAGTAGAAATGAAATAAAGGGCTATTTTCCTTTTTCTCACCTACTAGATAGATATGCTCCGATGATGAAAATTATCATGAAATACTTTTCATTTGAAGGTAGATTTTCTAGGCTTTATTCCTATCACATCCAACTTTTAATGCATTTCACTAGGGTAAAAATGCTCAATATACCCTACTGTCTATTCTGGATCATTGATAATATGGCCTACATTGTCCAGAAAAGGGAATATTACCATAAAATGAATAGTCTCTTTCATCATTCCATCATTAAAATCCTAGTCCTTTATCATCTCAAAGAGCTCAACATTGGATGGAGTACCTTCATAGCTAATCCCATATTTACTGATTCATGTACTCAGAATGTTCAAAGTATCCCTTCATCATCTCACCCTTCCACCTCCATTGCTCCACCTCAGCCCATAGATCATTCATCCTCATCTGATTAGTCACCCTCACCATCACCTCCATCATCACGATTTCATGAGCATATCCATTCACCTAATGGAGATGAAATCAGAGATCAGGAGCAGATTGGACAAGTTGAGGTCATCAAGCCTAAAGGGGTTGATTTGGGAACTTTGAAACACATTTATCAGAGAGGTTATAGGCAAGTGTTTTCCCCACAAATTGTGGGAGGGGCCTGGCCTTATTTATCAACAAAGCAGGTACAGAAGGGCAAGGAAAAGATGACAGAGAAAGAGATTTAGCATGAGGAGGAGGACCTTCATGAGACAGAGCAGGATTTTGACTTGGTTGACTTAGGTGAGCATGATGACAGTGAGAGCACAATAATTGTCATCAAATAAAAAGAGCACTCATAAGGAAACTCCATATGAAACTAGAGAGATAAAAATACATCATCTCATATTATGAGTAGGAGAATAAGCAGCCTCAAGCCAAACATGATGTCATGGAAATTAATACCATCAAGGAAAAGAGGGAAGCAATGAAAGTGAAGGCATTGCTAGATGAGGCCTATGACAGATATGGTGAACCTAAAGAAGAGCAAGAACCTAAAAAAGACCTAGAACTAGAGGGGTGAAAAGAGCTCTAGAACTAGAGAAACAAAAGGAGTTTGAGCTTGCTAATGAGCTCACATGGAATGAGAAATTTTCCATCTTGATCAATGAGAACTGGGAGCATTGGCTTGATAAAATCAATCATCATTTAGAGAAGCTCCTAGACAAAGCTAACCAGAAAAATGAAATTCATAAGAAGATGGAAAAACACTATGCCAACAGAGAAAGGAATGCCAAAGCAAAACTCAAAGCTGCAAAGGAAAAAATTGAAGCCCTAAGTCACCAAAAAGAAAAGGAGAAGCTTGACATACTTGTAGAGGCTTCACTCGAAGCTTAGGTACACTAAACATCAGCTCCTTAACCAATTTTTAAGTCTCTCAGCATATTTTGGTAAAGATATGTTTTCTGTGTTTTTTAGGCAAATTAAATATCTGCTACATGGTCAAACGTGCAGTGCGTAGGGCACTCCACATTTTTTTGGGACACGTTTTGGAGTAATGGAAGCTACCAATGGATGCAAAAGGACAAATACATCTGAGAAAACCATGTTTCCAGCCTTGGATTGCAAAACTGGCAGGTGAAAGGGGCAAAAAACTAGCAAAAAATCATGTTTCTGCCCTCCTTTTCAGCTAGGTATTCCGCACTTGACCAGTCTTGGGAGAATGAAGTTTTGGAGGGTCAAATCAAGCCCATTTTGAAACATAAAGGCATATTTGGAAACTATATAGGATAAGATTTCCAATGAGCTATCCTAGGCTCAATTTAGACATCGGGAAGCCAGGAAAAAGTGAATATGAAGATGGCACTACGCACTTGCCACAGGTGCTGCGTATTTGACACAAGCACTGCACACTTGACAGTTGGCCTAGCTTTTTACTGTTCTTCTCCAGATTTGATTTTTATCGATGGGAAATCAAAATTTTACTAATGTAATTGACATGATAGATGTAATTATGGTCTTTTACTTTTACCTAGGGGTAAATACATTAGGCTAAAAGTTTTCATCAAGTTAGATGAATCAATTTCAATGTAATTAGGGATGAGTCACTTTGACCACCATACACTCTAGCTATCGGTTTATATTTTGGTGGAATTTCTCCTCTTCTCATGGATTCAACCCCTGAAATTGTGAGGACTTTTTTTTGAGCTCTATATCTTCCATTTCTTCACTTTTTTGAGGGGTTGGACCCCATTGGATGTTGTACTAGTGTTTCAGACTTTGGCATGGAATATATTGGATGAGTTGCAACTATTTTGGTGGGATTCTTGTGGCATGGTATTTTGATATTGTTTCTTCTTCAGTTACATGTGTGTTAATTTTTTTTGTTTTCCATGATCTATTTCACTTCTAAATATGTTTGATTTTCAAGGGTGATAAGTAGAATTCATCTTCTATGCTCTGTTTTGGAAAAATCATCATAATTTGTTTCATTTCTTCAGTTTAAAAAGAATTCATGATTTCCATGCTATTCTTAGTACCTCATCAATATGAACCATTCCATAAATATACTATAAAGTGTTAAATTACTTGCCTACCTTGCCCCATCAGATGTCTGCAATTCTGATTTTATTTTTCCCTAGCCTATTTCACTCTTTGACCTAATTCACTCATCCAATGACTACCCCAATCAAATAAAATCAAAACCCTGAGCTACTATATCTAGACTAAAAGCCTAATCGATCTAGCCCTCCTAGTTGTGATCCTTTGGAGAGATCCCTCTCTGACTTGGTAGGGCTAGCTACCAAGTCAAAAGATTGGTCTGTGGTTACCTCAGCTGGACTCCTCCTTAGCCTTCGAGATCCGGAGGTGTGATAACATATTAGCATCGTTGCCAAGGAACGAAAGATTCATTTTCCTTGGGTGTACGACAAGTTTTCATCGGAATTTGGTCCTTTGGATGATGGGACTAAGTTTAAAAAAGGATGATTCCATAATTGCAATGTCAATATTGTATAGTTGGCTTCAAGAAGACAAATGAGATCTAATTCTGCATCTTGATCTTGTTGATTCAGTAAAAGATATTCAGAGCTTGTTTAAAAAGCAAAGAAGTTTATAAATCACAAGTTCAAATCAAACCTCATTCCATTGGTAAGCTCTTGATCATTACTTGTTAAAGTTTTCTATGGAAAGAAATTCCTCGGTGGTGAAGTTTGAAGCTTTCTTTGTTCTGCTCAAGTTTGAAATATTTTACCTTACATAGTCTTTGACCTTGTTAAGATTCTGTCTCTAAAAAGATATACAAGGTCAAACCTTGACCCAAACCCTCCTTCTCCTATTGATGATCCTGAAATATTGTTAAGAAAACCTAAAGTCCCTTTCCCTGAGTCTGAAAGCACAAAGTTGGAAAGGACCACTTCCTTGCCAGATCAGATACTGAGTATTGAGGATATTCCCTTTGATATTAATTTTGAGCTATCCCTATTTCGTTCGAAGTTTGAGTCTTTTCTTATAGAGGAAGTGTTTGATACCATAAAGTTCGATTCATACTTACCCACCTCAAAATATTTATTTAATCAACCTTCTACTACATCACAGTCTTCAAAACTTGAGCATGAGGTTTGGTCTAATTTTGACAAACTTCAAAGCCTAGCTGATCAATTAAAAATCACTATGGAAAAAGCCTATATGCAGTATCAACATGAAAGCTTACCTTTTGTCATACCCTCTATTGTACCTCCACAAACAACCATATCCGCACCTACATCTTCATCCCAATGAACTCAAACCATTGTAATCCCCATACATCCTCCCCAAGTAGTCATGGCGAGATTTTCTCCCTTACAATTACTTCGTCAGTTGGCAGATTTACCTCAAACCTATGGCCAGAGACTTCCTCTTTTTGATTGCAGCCCGAGAATCACAACACAACAACATATTGACAAGATGGTTGATTTCATTTATTTAGAGGAGGTTGATGATGACGATGCCAAAATGAGACTAATGTCTCAAAGT
The DNA here is from genome assembly GCA_000404065.3 of Pinus taeda. NCBI lineage: Eukaryota > Viridiplantae > Streptophyta > Pinopsida > Pinales > Pinaceae > Pinus > Pinus taeda. Next base: position 7,465 of record APFE031290634.1, read on the forward strand.
TTTATTGGAGATTTGAAAAAAATGGTTCCGTGGTTTGGCAACTGGCTCCATTTATACTCCTCAGAGGTTAAATGAGTTGTTCTTAGCCAGGGGGTGTGAAAAGAAGAATCCATTATAGATCTTGGAGGAATACAATACATTAAAAATGAATCCTAACTAGACGTTCAAGAGTTTACTATAAGGTTCAATCAGAACAACAATTCTATTCCAGATAACATGAAACCTCCACCTGATTTGGCGCTTCAACATTATCCTGATGCTTTTGATCTAGAGATGGATTATCAACTAAGGGAAAGATATCTTGCCACGCTGGAAGAAATGCAAAATAATGTAGTGAGTGTGGAAGCAAACTTGATGATTAAAAAGTCTCAGTTGAAACATGAGAAACCAGAGAAGAAAGTAATAATCAAAGAATAACCCTCTTCTCCCACCAATATCAAACTAGATGCTCTGATCAGAACCATGGAGAGGATGGTTGACTGAATGATAAATTTGGATAGATAGCAAGAGCCATAAGTTAGGAATCCGAATTTCAGAAACCAGTAGCAACCTCAGTACAAGATAAAACAAAGAGAGTGGAAATCTCCTAAATCATCAACATCTCAGTAGCAAATTAAGTCACCCTTGCAGCAAAATTATGCTCAAGGAGAGTTAGAGGATGAAATAGACCCGATTATCGAAGAAAACCACTTCTTTAGGGAAGATTACTGTCCCATTTTCTTTACTAAAAATGAGAAGTATGTCGAGAAGATAGAGGAACCTAAAGATGAAGACTACATACTGGAAAATGTCTATGCATTGGAAACCCAACCAGATGATTATCAAAGAGGATACTTGAATGCACTCAACTCTTAGCAAAAGAAATATTCCTTGAGAGATAGAGATGTCTCGATCACTCCCATTCAGAAGAGGACATCGCAATAGAAGGATACACAACTAAAAACAATTCCTCAAGGTAACCAAAGTAAATTCAAAGAGCCGACAAGAGCTAACCAAAACAAATTCAATCGTCCATCTACAAGAAATCTAAATAAGGAATATGATAGCCAAAAGAAATATCAGGCACCAAAATATTTGTCCGAGAAAAGAGACATCATCCAAAAAGATGTAGATAAATCTAGCTCATTCAGTTTAGAAACTGAAATTTCAAAGTTGAAAATGTTAACCCCTCTTATTGAACTTGTCAAAAATAGCCATTACAAGTTTGATATAGTTAAAATGCTGAAAGTTGACCGTATGTCTGACATGGTTAACATTGAAGATGACCAGCTTGAATTGATTTTTGGTCCAGCCATAGATGGTTAGTCAGAAGATAGTGAGGTTCCTCCATTTTACCTGAGTTTAAGAATCCATCAGTACATTCTTCATAACTCCATGCTTGAATGTGGAGACTGCCTTAATTTAATGCCCAAGGCCATCATGGAAAAGTTGGGTCTAGATATAAATCATGAATACCATGACTTGTATTCTTTTGATTTTGGTAAGGTCCATTGTCTTGTTCTAATAAAATATTTGGTAGTATCCCTCTACCAAGTCCCGATAAAGAATGTATTAGTGGATGTGCTGGTAGTTGATATACTGCCATGGTTTGGTATGTTATTTTCAAGGTCCTGGGGAGAAAAACTAAGAGGCACACTACAGTTAGACTTCTCCTATGCCACTATTCCGGTTTTCTGGAAATTGAGGAAATTGTACCAAGAAACAAAAATGAAATTCATGATAACTAGCAATGAGAAGCCCAATAATCATCCTATAAATGTTGTACATACAGATTTGGAGTCATTTATTTTATATAATGATAGTGGACTAAGTTATGTAGATAGTCATCTTGTGGAAATTAAAGATGTACTAGAGATTTCAAATTGTATAAGGACAATTTCAGATCAAGAAAAAGAGAAGCTGCCAATGTCATCTGAACAGTCATCGAACAAGGTAGAGAAAGGCTTAGAAAATAAATTAGAGAAGGTAATGGAAAATTCAAAACAACCTCAAGAGAAACTTCAGAAAATTGACCCAAAACAGAGATCATATTTATAGCCCTTGGAAGAGGAGCATGACCTTTGGACCATGGACTTTGATGGTGCTCTCGGGAAAGATGGGGCAGACATTGGCATTTGGATCCAAAGTCCACATCATTAAATGTTAGATTATGCTCATACAACTTATATTTTGATTGTACTAACAATGAGGTAGAGTATGAAGCGTTGATCATAGGCTTAAAGATATTGAAAAGATTGGGTGCACAAAGAATCTTTGTATATGGTGATTTAGAATTTGTGATCAAGCAAGTTAAAGGTGAATATCAATCTCACCATCCATAGATGAGACAATATAGAAATTTTGTTTTAGATATTTTGAGAATGTTTCCGAAATATACAGTTTTGGTTGTATCAAGGAGTCAGAATCTTATGGCAGATTCTTTGGCTACAACTGCAAGCAATTTCAAAATCGCCATCTTTTTAAACAAGAAAACTGAGATTCATGTAAAGCATCAGCCCTCTATTCCTGACAACTTGCGATATTGGCAAGTATTTTGTGATGACAAGCAGGTAAACAACTTTCCACAATGAAGGAGAGCTTGAGAATTGTTCCATGGATGAAGTTTACGACAAATATGATCAAGTCATTGAGGTAACGCAAGTTGATATACTACAGCTAAAGGAAAACAATATTTGGAAAGGTATTTTACCTTTGGAATAGTTATTTGATCAAGATGATGTAGCAAGGAAGTCTACATTATTTCCTATGGATAAAGGTGTTGAAGACGTGAACATTGGAATGGTAGAAAAACCAAAAATGATCAAGTTGTCCAAAACATTATCTCCCAAGGTAAAAGAAAAATATATTCATTTATTGTTTGAATTTTCTGATGCTTTCACATGGGATTATGCAGATTTAAAGGAGTATGACAAGAAAATAATTCAACATACCATCCTAATTAAACTGGATCAAAAGCCCTTTAGATAAAATATAAGAAGGATTAACTCAAGTTTCCTTCCATCCATAGAGAAAGAAATTAATAGACTTTTCAAGGCGGGCATCATTGTTCCCATCAGATTTTCTGATTGGATATCAAATCTAGTCCTGATGAGAAAGAAGACCAGAGAAATTAGGCTCTGCATAGACTTAAAAAAAGTATATTTGAAAGATAATTATCCGCTTCCCAAAATGGACCATATCCTTCAGAGAGTTGTTGGCACTACCTGGATGTCATTACTAGATGGCTATTCCAGTAACAATCGGAATTTAGTGCACGAGGATGATCAACACATGAAAGTGTTCACCACAGGTTGGGGCACTTTCAAATATGCAAAAATGCCATTCGGTCTCAAAAATGCAGGGGCCACTTTTCAGTGTGCTATGCATATATCCTTTGCCGATGAAAAATATGTTTTCCTGGTTGTATATTTAGATGATGTAACGATATTTTCACATTTAGATGATCAACATTTGCATCATTTAAGAGCTATTTTCCAGAGATGTAGAAAGTTCGGGATATCTCTCAATCTGAAGAAAATTTTGTTTGTTAAGGAGGAAGGCAAACTTGTCGGCCACATCATCTCAAAGGACGACATTCAGATAGACCCTTCACGGGTAGAAGCTACTCAGCAAATTGATTTCCCTCGCAGTAAGAAAGAAATCCAAGCATTCAATGGTAAGATGAATTTCTTACACATATTTATTCCTAATTTGGCTTAACATCTTAGAGAGATGACAAATATGTTGAAAAGAGAGAATGATGTAAAGTGGTCCGAAGAAGCCTGCAAGTCCTTTCATGAAGTAAAGCTTTCCCTCACCACTGCCCTTGTTTTAATCAGTCCCGATTACTCCAATGATTTTATTATAATCTCTTTTGCTTTTGAACATACCATGGTAGCAGTATTAATGGAAAAAAGAGATAAAACCGAGCTGCCAATAGAATTTTTCAATCGCAATATCAGGGATGTAACCCTTAAGTACAACATCATTGAGAAGCAGGCCTTGGTCTTGGTAAAGGCAATGAAAGATTTCAAAGTTTACATTTTACATTCGCATGCTCTTGCTTATGTGTCTAATGCAACGGAAAAAGAAGTTCTTGTGGAGAATGATCCAGAAGGTAGAAGAGGTAGATGGATAGCAACATTATTAGAATATGATTTTGAGATCAAGCCTACCAAGCTGATCAATGGTCAAGGCTTAGCCAAACTCATGGCTGAGTCAAATCTCCATGCTCTAGATATCAACCTTCTAGCAGCATTATCTGACAATCAAGAAGAAGTAGATCTCATTTAGGTATCTGATATCTTTCTATCATCTCCATGATATTCTGATATTATTTATGTTTTTCAACATCTAAATCCCCCTCCAGGCATGTCTAAAGCTAAGAGTAGGTCATTGAAGCTGAAGGCTTCTAAATATTGCATTATGAATAATGCACTTTATTAGAACGATCCCAGAGGTGTGTTGTTGAACTTTTGACTGAAGATGATTCTAAAGAATTAATAAATGACTTCCACAAAGGAGATTGTGGGGGCCACTTGTACTGGAAGAACACGAGCAACAAAGTACTTAGAGCGGGTTACTATTGACCTACACATTTTGCAGATATCTACAAGACAATGATGAGTTGTCACGAATGTCAAGTTTTCCAAGGTAAAATAAAACTTCTTCCTTTGCCTCTACAACCTATATCAGTTCATACACCTTTTCAGTAGTGGGGCCTAGATTTCATAGGTCATATTAACCCATCATCATCCGCACAACATAGGTGGATACTGACAGCTACATACTACTCTACTAAGTGCATCGAAGCGATTCCAACTAGGCAAGCAACATATTCAATTATCATTCAGTTTTTAGAAACTAATATCTTGTCCTGTTTTGGTTGTCTTAATAAGATCATCACAGATAACGTGAAAACATTTGAGTATAAAGATATGACTGAGTTCTGTGACAAATACAACATTAAGTTGGGACATTCTACAACATACTATCCACAAGGAAATGGTCTGGCAGAATCCTCCAATAAATCTTTAATCAACATCATCAAGAAAATTTTGGAGGCCAACAAAAGGAACTGGCATAAAAATTTGGTCAATGCAATGTGGGTAGATTGGGTGAGTAGTAAGAAATATCTTGGATTTTCTCCTTTTGAAAGTGTGTATGGAGTAGATATTGTTTTTCCTTCATCATTAGCAGTCCCGGTCATGAAATTGTTACAAGAAGCAGGAAGTGAATATTCAACGTCGGATCAATCAAATGATTCACCTACAACAGACACAGATGAGGTGTTTTAGAACACCTCTAAGCTCCATGAGAGGATAAAGAAAATCTATGACCAGAAAACAAAGGAGGATAATTTCAAAATTGGAGATTTGGTGCTTTGTTGCGATGCTAGGAATGAAGACAAGGGTAAGCATGGTAAATTTAAAAATTTGTTGAAAGGTCCTTATCAAATTTCAGCTTTACGAGGAGAAAATTATTTCTTGTTGGATGAGATGAATGGAGAACCATGCTTAGGAGGACCAGTTAATGGTAGGCTCCTAAACCACTACCTTTTCTAAATTGCCCCAGTTTCATTATACATAACAATTTAGATTTTTACAAGTGTGAAGTAGAGAATCATTGAAGTTCGAAGCCTGAAGTGAAGGCAATGGAGTTTCACTGGTTTTCTGCCATTTTCAATGTTTAGTCGTCAATTAAGTAAGTCATTTTGAGTCAGTTTGTGTTATTCAAGTTGTCAGAATTCAGTTGTGCATTTCAATTTATGTTTTTGACTGTATTGGACCATATGGTTAGGCACTTGGTCTACGGTGTTCTTGACACCTCCAAGGAGCTACCATCCCCAAATAAGGCCAATTTTAAAGTCAGTATTTGCATACTACCATCAACGATCAAAACCCTTCTTTTATATCATATTAGGGCCCCATTCTGAAATTTTTGTCATTCCACCTAGGTCCTCATTTAAAAATTTACTCACTGATGGTAACCCTATGCCAAAATCCCTACTCTCTCTCAAAAAATCAATATTTGTTGGCCCACCTTCATGTGTCTTACTGAGCATACATTGACCATAAAGGCTTATGTTTTGTGTCTGTCAAGTCCACTTGGAGTCTGCTCATTCAAGCTCCCACTAGGTCACTAGAGTTCATTCTTTCAAGGTCCAATAATACTCCATTTGACCACATAAAGCCATCAAAAATGTATGAGAGTGAGAAAAATAATATCCTTTTGTCATTTGAAAAGGATTGATAAACATGTGACTATGTTTGCCCAAGTTCTAATTTTTTTTGCAAGTATCAGTTCTATTTCAGACTGTAATTTTATTTCAAAAACCAGATGTAATATGTTTTCTAATTTATGTAATTTTATGTTCAAATGTGAAGATTACGAAAACTCCATGCATCATCAACCTGTGAAAAAGAAAATTAGAGAGTAAAGGGAAATTAGCAAGAATTTCAAAAAGGAGAAATGAAACATTAGAAAGTAGGTTTAAAGCTAAAAGATCAAATTCATTTTAGTATAAAGGCCTTCCTAGCATCTAAATCCACTCCATTTCCCTCTTATCACTTCTTGATCAAACCCCAAGAGACCATTTTTCATAATTCTGGGTGAAAGTCAACAAAATAGAGCAAGCGCTACACATTCTCTTCTATCGCTACGCATTCTCTTTAGGCACTACGCACTTGATCGACACTGCTCACTTGCCATGTGCACTACGTGTTTGCGAGAGGCTCTATGCACTTGCCACATGTGCTACACATTTGTCCAGGAGAACTAAAATCACCTCCTCAGCTCCTCCAAGGTTGCATTCGACCTCCCACAAGTAAGTAACCATTGAAGATTACATGTTTCTTCCTCCTAAAATTATTTTTATGGTGTTCTGAAAGTTTGTTGAAGAATTGGCATTATTTTCACACATAAACCCTAGTATCTCCCTAAAAACTACCCTTGCACTCTCAATTCCTAAATTTTAACTCCCCCACACTTTCGTACACCCCCTACATTGCAAGCCATTTCCCCATCCCAAAAATATATCATATTAATACCCCATATTCTCCTCCATTACATACATCCCTTCACCCATCTCCTTCATATTCCCCTTCCCCATTCCCTGTTCCCAAAAAAGCACATTCTAACAACCTTATACCTCCCTTGGGTTTTATATTAAAACACTATGGTAGAAGAGGAAGATAAACCATACAGTGAGGAAGAAGTAATAGAGGTCAAGAACACACACAAAGGAGACATGATACTCAGATTTGAGCCAACAGATCTTAGGGAACTCTTAGCATCTCCTATGGATGTTACATCCCTCAAATATCTAGGTTGTTATGATTTCTGTGAGCAAGTTCATGCACTCCAACACCATCCTATGTTGACTAGGCTCTTCATATCTAAACTCAAAGACAACTAAGTCACTTTAGCAGGTGTCACTTTTACTTTATATACTGCCATTATATCAGCTACCACTGGAATCCCAAATGTTGGTGAGAAATGGTTTAAACAAGGTGATTTGGAGAGACATTATTATGAGCCTTTCATAAAACCAAGGCACAGAAATGAAATAAAGGGCTATTTTCTTTTTTCTCAACTACTAGATAGATATGCTTCCATGATGAAAATTATCATCAAATACTTTTCATGTGAAGGTATATTTTCTAGGTTTTATTCCTATCACGTCCGCTTTTAATGCAATTCACTAGGGTAAAAATGCAAAATATACCCTACTATCTATTTCAGAGCATTGATAAGATGGCCTACATTGTCTCAAAAAGGGAATATGAACATCAAATGAATAGTTTCTTTCATCATTCCCTCATTAAAATCATAGTCCTTTATCATCTCAAAGAGCTCAACATTGCATGGAGTACCTTCATAGCCAATCCCATATTTACTTATTCATATACTCATAATGTTCAAAGTATCCCTTCATCATCTCACCCTTCCACCTCAATTCCTCCATCTCAACCCATAGATCATTCATCCTCATCTGATCAGTCACCCTCACCATCACCTCCATCATCACCATTCATGAGCATATCCATT